>OZ017739.1:71507741-71687741 GCA_963969285.1 Odontomyia ornata
TTCGCTCAACTTTGTTTATAATAATATGATCTTCGAATTTCGTATTTTCCCCAATAAAACCGTGCATGTACCCTTAAGTTCAACGAAATTCGATATTTAAGTATTCTTATGCAAGGTTCTCATATTTTGTAAGTTTGATGAAAATCAAATGATACATACGGAAGTTATAGGCATTTGAAATATCTCCAATTACAACAACAATAACACATGATTTGTTGGTATTTTAGGGACTTTCCATCGAATCAGACACTGCAGTTTTGATTTTATCTTCTTAAAATTTTCAAATAAGGTTAATAACATAAATATTATTGGGAATTCAGGACCTTAGCGATTTTTGTTATTTTGCAACAAAATGGCGACCATTGAAAATAGAGAAACAGTGAATTTTCTTTTAAATGTGCACATCTCTTTGACCAGTTTCTTGACTTTATTCGTTGCTGGTGCCTGCATTTAGGAGCAGTTGGGTACAAAACCCTTCTGACATGAGCGTATGTCTGTCTACCCAACTTGTTTTCACTTACCTGTGACCTCGTTTAGCCCTTAGCAAGTCACCACAAGATCCGCTCTCTCTTCCTGATGCCAGCCACTGCATAAATTCCAATTTGCTTACATGCTGATTTGCATGTAGCAACGATCATCTGCATAGCTATATGCAGGCTACATGCAAATCATCATCTATTCAAAATTTTCCAGTGAATGGAATTAGAGAAAAACAAGTTGGGTAGACAGACCTATGCTCATGTCAGAAGGGTTTTGTACTCAACTCACAAAATGCCGTAACTAGCAACGATTAAATTAAGAAACACGTCACGTTCGAGGATCATACTATTATGAACTAAGTTGAAAGAATTTTGACTTCTGAGGTATTTGTTAAAGTTATACCCATAAATATCTCGCTTGATAATTTTTTCAGATTTTTTTATATCACGGGTGTCCATTCACGAGGAAGGAAACGCATTTTTCATGTATTCCCCCCCCTGTGCCCCCACTCAAGCAAAAACCGGCAGGTTAAGAACTGTTTTGAAAAGCTCTCATAGAGAACTTTCAGTTGATACTCATATCGGCTACGTTTCATGAAATTTTTTCAGGGGCCACTCCTCTGTACTGTAAGCATCGATTCATGGCCTATTTTTTTCGAATCCTAGAATGGCTACAAAGCCCTTTTGCTGGGAGCTCTCTCCTGCCTCTTCGACTTGTTTCAATTGTATGTACTCAACTTCATGATACCTATCATTCCTGAAATTTTCATGCAAATCCTAGCAAAGCCGTAGTGTCTAAGTCGGTAAAAAGCGCATATGGCTCCATAGCCATATGTTTCCATAGTAATGCAGGGCACATTGTTCCATAGTAATACAGGAAAATTCAAATCGCTATAACTTCGGTAAATACTATTCGATCTTTATGAAACTTTCAGAAAATATCAATCTTATAAATAGTCATCGGTTTGCTAAATTTTATTGAATTTAAGGGTACCATTTAGATTTTATTCAAGAAAACATGAAATCGATAAATCATACTATTACTAACAAAGTTGAGTGAATTTCGTCTTCTCATGTATTTGTTATAGTTGTACTCATTAAGACCTACATTCTTGATTTTTTTCAGATTTTTCGGATGTAAGGTGTCCAATCGTGAGGGGGGGGTACGCAAAAAGTTCGTACATTTCCGGTTCCCCTGCCCCCCTCGGTACTCATAAGGCAATTTTAAGACCTGTTTTGAAAAGATCTCATCGAGACCTTTCCAATGAGACCCTACTCGACTAACAATGGTGAAATTTTTTTTGGAGGGGTCAACTCCCTATATGAGGAGACCCCCCTTAAACCCCTTTGAACAATTTTTTTACCCTTGAACTTTCAAGATGTCGCCACTTCTGACCTTTCCACAAAGTTTCATGGCTGTAGCTTTCATAGTTTCGGAGAAAAAGTGCTGTGACATACAGACGGATGGACGGACGGACGGACAGACGGACACAGGTCGTGATTGCAATAGGGTTTTGCATTTTAGTACAAAACCCTAAAAACAGAATTTTCTATACAATGTATATTTTCCCATACTTAGCGCTTCCAAACTATTCTTAATTTGTGTTATTTCCATTAAGACGCAACTTTTTTGTGTTCAAAAAGTAAGGTGACTTTTCAAATTTCACGGCCAACCTGCATTCGATTACCGATTTTTTATTTTTGATGTTGGTACACTCGTCACGAACATATTGTTACATGTCCAGACAATTCTGCGAGCTACTGTTGCAATTGTTGTCGCAACTATTAATAACACCATGATCAACGAACGTACTCGAAAGCACAAGAATGGACCAAGTAGATCTATGATCAACATCTGAAAGTGATGTCACTGCTTGCATTCAGAATTGCTCGAATATTCCAGGTAGTTCTCGTCAGAACATTCGCCAATGTACTCGAAATGAATTGAATGACTAGAGACCCTATATAAAGCCGAGCTGAATGAATCGGTGATATAGTAAAACCGTGATAATTAAAACTGCGATAAGAGTGGAGCGCGAATTAAAGGCGATATTGATTGATAGTGAAGTGATTTTCGTGATACAGACAGTTGGAATACAAATTGATAGATAAGTGAAAAGTAATAACCTTTTAATTATTTGTAAAATAGTGAAATTAATGATTGTGCATTCTTAGTAAATAAACTTTTTTAACTTAATTTAAAAGACGGTGTGTTTTCACATTACCGAAACATTAAAAATTATCGTCTGGGAACTATAACACGCGACAATATATTCACAGTTTCAGCTATATTATGTGTTTAGTTTGTTTGTGGGAGGCATACCAGTTAGAAGGGTTTTGCGTGCTCGACGATTTTTGTTCTATCGAAAAAATGGATCAAAATATCTGCAACAAATTTTGTGTAAAAAACGAAATGAAGTGCTCCAAAACATTTGAAATGTTGACAATAGCATACGGTGAAACTGTTCTGAGTAAAAAAATGTTTACAAGTGGTCGAACTATCTTCGTAGATGGCCGAGAAGATGCCAATGACGACCCTCACTCTGGACGCTCAAGTACGTCAACAACAGATGAAAACGTTAAAGCAGTGAAAAAAATTGTTTTGGAAAACCATCGAATCATTATCAGAGAAGTTGCTGAGAATGTTGGCATATCGTGCCCTAAAATTTTTTCGAACGTTTTTGGTATGAGACGTGTGTCAGCGAAGCATATTCTGAAACTGCTTACTTTTGACCAAAAGAATCGTCGCTTGAGCATTGCTCATGAGCTGTTGAAAGACGTCGATGATGATCCCGTTTTGCTCAAAAGTATCATCATTGGTAAAGAATCATGGGTATATGGCTGCGATATCAAAACCAAAGCCCAATCGTCTCAATGGAAGAGCCCAGGTAAGGCAAGACCAAAAAGCACGCCAAGTTTGATCAAATATCAAACTTTTGCTCACTATTTTCTTCGATTACCGTGACGCAGTGCATCAGAAAATCTTACATACGGTTTTACGGTCAATAAAGAGTATTATGTTGAAGTTATGCACCACCATATGAAGAAAACGTTCAGAATTGTGGAAAAACAATTCATGACTTTTGCATCACGATAATGCCGTTGCGCACTCATCTTTACTGGTGAGAAATTTTTCGGTCAAAAAAACAGCACAATCATGTCTTAGCCACCATATTTACCGGATTTGATCCCATGTGACTTTTTCTTCTTCCCAAAACTGAAGAGACCTATGAAAAGACGGGGATTTGCAATGATTGAGGAGATAAAGACTGTATCGTTGAAAGAGCTCAAGGCTATATCGAAAAGTGCTTATGAGAAGTGCTTTACGGATTAGAATAAGCGATGGCACAAGTGTATTGTTTCCAAAGGGGATTACTTTGAAGGGACAACATAAATATTGACGAATAAATAAATATTTTTTGCTTAAATTACAAAGTTACCTTACTTTTTGAACATATATATTTTGGGGTAAGTTGCTCCCTTCTTCAGTATCAATTATTTTTGGGAATATTTATACTAAGATCATCCAAGCTCTACAAATTCAATATTCTCATCCGGCTTGCTGTCAATTGCCGCCCAGCTCTTGCATGTCAATTAGCACGGTACTTGGAAACGATGATGGCTGATGTAATGCACCATGATGACAAACACACATTAAAGAACTTTCGTGATCTAGGGAACTTTGCCACCTCTTTAACGTTGACTAACACTTGTCGACTTTAATCACTAGACGTCATGTACTTCTATACATCTATACCCGTCGATAAAACACTGAACATGTTAAAAGAAAAACGTTCATTCAATAACAGCTGGCTTTTCACAAATCAACTATTCAATCTCATAAAGACTACAATCAAGCAGAACTTTTTTATTTTCAATAATAACACATGCATTGCCAAGGACAGTTTGGGTATAGGACATTTAATGTCCTCAATAGTGTCAGAAATATTCTTACAATCTTCGGAAGAAGTCTTTATACCAAAAATTGCCAAAAAATCTAATGTAATATTTCACAGATCGAATTTTTGGCGACTTTTAACAACCATACTATAGTATTGATCGTAACGTTCTGTAACAAATAATGGTTTGCTTTGGTATCCCAGCCAAATGAGTCCATCTCGCCAAAACGAGAATAACGTCGGCAGCCTCCCAAGTCTGCATCAATAACCAACTCACCGATGCCTTTGACATAAATTGGCTCTGGAATATTTCATAAGAAAGCTACTAGTTGATATACGAGGCACATAACAATAATATACCAGTCGAACCAAGTGGTAGCTTATGTGCATGACATCACCGTCATTAACAACTGCTAAAGAACTCTTACTGAAACTCGACAGCGAAGCAAAACTAGTAGGGCAACAAATCGATGAAAATAAAACAAAGCTTATGACGCAGTCTAGAAAAGATGCTTCAACCATACAAAATATCACACTTGGCGAGTACAGTATCGAAAGTGTGAGCAAATTTGTATATCTCGGCGACGAAATGGCGAGAACCGTTAATAAAAGAGACGAAATACGCCAAAAACAGCTTGCAACTAGAATTTATAATTCAGCCTTGGCGATCTTGAAGACCAGCTGCAGAAGAGGAAAAAACATCTCTAAGCATAGGAATCTGTGTTAAGACCTGTGGGCATAAAACATGGACCCTAACCAAAGCATCTTACGAGCGACGGGTGATGAGGCAAATAATCGGAGCGAAGTTAGATAATGACCAATAGCGAATTCAATACAATCATGGGCTGTATGAAATTTTTCACAAGATAAAGGTCTCAATGATTGTAAGACCGTGGAAGCTGCAATAAACTGGACACATGAATCGTCTGGATGAACAGCGCTGGTCTAACCTGCTCGACGAAGATAATTAATCGTTACTCGGATTTTGAAATCGGAGGAAGCGCTTAATAAGTCGAGACAGTTAGAGGTTCTATTTGCAGGAAGCGAAAGCCTGAGAGGGGCTGTAGTGCTACGAAGAAGAAGAATATTTTACAGACGGTATATAGATCATCATTATTGACTCACAAGAAAATAGTACACCGGATATAAATTTGACTATAGAAAAAGCAAAAAAGTAAACGAACAACTCAACTATATGGACCTAACCGTGACACGCGAACAAACACGATAAGGTTACAAAATATATATAGAAACAACCAAAACTGATCATACCATACACGTAACATCTAACCACCCCACTCAACATAAGCTAGCAGAGTAAAGATGAATGCTGTAGAGACTCCACTCCATCCCCATGACTCCTACTAACTATTCCAACGAACTAAACAGCATTTTCAGAATAGGTATTAATAACGGATGCAAACAACGTGATATTAACAAACTTGTTACACAGCACAAACAAAAACAGGAACGGCAATTGACTGAAACTCATAAGAACGACCAATAGTGGGATTTCGTTAACATACGTAGGCGAAGAGACATACAAACTATTCATCTTCCCTAGGTAATAGAAAATGCATACTGCATTCAAAATAATCAACAATACAATTGCGTGTTATCAGTTGAATTCCACATCGATATACGAGAATAGCGGGATATACAAATTGACATGCAAAGACTGCGACATAGTATAAATGGGAAGAAGAACCCGGAAATTAACGACAAGATACAAAGAGCACTTACGATCTTTCTTACACAAAAAGGCTAATTTCAATTATGTAACGTACCCACAAAACCACGGACACGAGCCTGACGCTTTGAAAACTCTATGACATTGCTACAGAAACAAAGCTAAGGACCGAGACTTGACATCTTAGAAATGCTTGAAATGTATAAACATAGAAAAACAAGTTGGGTAAAGAGACTTACGCTCATGTCAGAAGGGTTTTGTATTCAATTTACAAAATGCAGTCACCAGATCGAATGAAACCAAGAAACATGTCAATGACAATTTTATTGGAGAAAATATGAAATTCGAAGATCATACTATTATTAACAAAGTTGAACGAATTTCGAGTTCGGAGGTTTTTGTTATTGTTATACTCATAAATATCTCCCTTGATAATTATTTCAGATGTCCATTCGCGAGGGAAGAAACACATTTTTCATGTATTTCCCCCCTGAAGCAAAAAGTGACAGTTTAAGAACTGTTTTGAAAAGCTCCCATGAAAACTTTCATTTCATACTCATATCGGCTACGTTTGATTATTTTTTTTTTTTCAGAGGCCACTCCCCTGTACTGTTATCATCGATTAATGGCCAATATTTTCGAATCCTAGAATGGTTACAAAGCCCATTTGCTAGGAGCTCTCTCCTGCCTCCTTGACTTGTTTCGCTTATGAGTATTAATTGCAGGTACTCATCTTCAGTCATTCATTAAATTGAATCAAGTGTTCAAAGCATGCAACTTAAATGTTGAAGTTGGGAAAAAATAACTCAAAATTATTCAATTTTCGCATTTAAAACAGCCACTATTTTGTTTTACGATTGCTGGTACCACTAGCTGAACCGATTCTCAAAGATATTCATGACACCTATCATTCCTGAAATTTTCATGCAGCGCATATTGTTCCATAGTAATACAGGAAAATTCAAACCGCTATAACTTCGCTCGATATGATTCAATCTTTATAAAACTTTCAGGGTAGATCAATCTTATAAATAGTTATCTGTTTACTGAATTTCATTGAATTTAAAGGTACCGTTAAGATTTTATTCAAGAAAACATAAAATCGATAAATCACACTATTACTAACAAAGTTGAGTAAATTGCGACTTCTCACGTATTTGTTGTTGTTGTACTCATCAAGGCCTACATTCGCGATTTTTTTCAGATTTTTCGGATGGAAGGTGTCCAATCGCGAGGGGGGGGGGGACACAAATTTTTCGTCTATTTCCCCTCCCTGTGCACCCCTTGAAGCAAACTTTGCCAAACTAAGACCTGTTTTGAAAAGTTCTCATCAAGACCTTTCATTTGATACCCATATGAATGAAATTTTTTTTTCGGGGGGTCACTCCCCTACATGGGGAGACCCCCCTTAAATACCTTATAAAAAATTTTTGTAGTTGAACTTTGAAGAGAGCACCACTTTACACCTAAATACAAAATTTGATGTTTCTAGCTTAAGTAGTTTCCGAGAAAAACTGCTGTGACACACGGACGGACGGACGGACGGACAGACAGACAGACGGACAGACAGGACGCGATTTTAGAAGGGTTTTGTAAAATTATTTTACAAAACCCTAAGAACGGTGACATTATCAACGAACAACTAATTACAAATTCCGATGCAATTTTCTCAGTACTAGACCACATTTTTAGACAAAAAAGGAAACGAGATGAAACAAAACAAACGAACATCTAACAATCCAAAAAACAAAAGACTAATATCCTCCTTCTGTACCTAATTTAGTACTTATCTGCCTAACCCACTGCGACTATATGAACTCATTCCCTTCAACACATCCTTTAGACAATGAAGATGACTCAAAGGAGTTGCAATGCATCTGCCCACACAACAAAGCAAGGCCCGATGGCTTTTCAAGAAAAAAGAAAATTGGCCTGCGGATATCAGATGAACGAAATAATTGACTAAAATATTAATACATTAAGATACTATTATAACAAATAAACAAAACTGAATTGCTCGACTAACCTTCCCGTTCCTTCCAACAGTAGGAGTTTTTCAGCAGGAAGGTTGGTATGTGGTGAAGAGTGGGTTATGGTAGGTATGTGGTGAAGAGTGGGTTTAATGCAAATTGGGAATAGAAACTTAAAATCGGTACCTGCCCATCCGTTCGTGAGTGCACCACAGCAAATTTTCTCAGGAACTAATGCCATCCAATTTTGATCTGAAAAGTTAAATTCAATGAATGAATTTGTACACGTGATTCCTTTATTCTCCGTTCTTGATTTATATTTAAACTTTTGCTTGCTTACAATTACGGTTGATGACTTTATTCTTATAGCAATTTGCTAACTTACAATTATGAAGTTAACTACTTTATTTAGAACAGTTTGCTGACTCCAGAACAGAGTCTTATGAATGTTCTCCAGAGTTTAAAAATGACGTGCTTTTAACAAATTTTCCAATTTCGGGGAAAGGGAAAAGTCATAAGAACTCGAATCATGTGAATAAGGGGGTTGAGATACAACAGAAATCCATTTTGAGGTCAACAATTTACTGATAGAAATAGCCGTGTTATACGGGACATTGTCATGATGAAGCATCTACTTGTCTGCAATGCCCAAATTATCTGCTAAGATTTGATGCACGGTGAAAGTGTTTAAATTTAATGGTTCACTCATTATCTTTATTGTTAAACGACGTTGGAATCTCACAAGAACCCTCACACGTTCAACGTTTCCATCAGTTTTTGAAGTTGACGATCTTCCTGAGCGAAGTTGATCTTCAATGAGTTCTCGGCCTTCCAAAACTGATTTGTGCCAGCGAAAAACTTTTACTCTTAGTAAGGAATGTTCTCCATAGGCCTGTTTCAACTCTCTAAAAGTCACACTCACGGTTTCACCAAGTATAACACTGCACTTGATTGCACAACGTAGCTCTCAATTCCGATGCTCCTTTTTTGTGATACGTAACAAAAACACAAGTTCACTGATTGTCCCTAGCTGTATGGAGTCGAAACTCTAACTGAACATAACCATAAATGTCAAAAAAGTTGAACCCGAATACTTTATAGGGCATTGAGTACATTTGACATAAGGATGACATACTCAACATGAAAAGTTGAAATCGAACAAACTTTTTATTTCAGTATGACAAATACATTGTTTACTTTAAGTGACAATGATACATTGTTGTTCGTCATTTGAAAGGGTGAGTAAAATTTTACCCAGCTGTGAGGAATTATGCAGAAAACAGGTGTTCTCACCTGTTAAGCACAATTCCACTCTGGTATTGAAATATTTAATTTAATATTACTTCTACGCCGTTGAAGACTTTCATCAACAAAATTATAACATATTGTCAAAAACATAAAAATTCAAAATCAATTCGAAATCATCCATTTTCTTCAATTACTTTTACCGCAATGGCACTTTTTCGTATCTGTCAACATTACATAAGTGCGAATCGTATGTAGGCGAACTATGTGCGCGCTACGTTACTTGACGTTCCTTATTTTGTGTTATGTTCAAAACTGACGATTGATACAAGCCATATGGTAGCAATTTGCATATGTATTAGTCGGCCTACTATGGACAAGCTTCCGGTAGCTGTCACCCAACTGCGGCATTAGCAAATGCTTATATTTCGTCATATATACTATTTTCCGAATAAAAAACGTGCCGAACGCATTCCGTGCATGTTATAAATTCACCTTGTATAGCCCATTGTGCTCCTAAACTTTTCAAGACGAGCAAATGAAGCACACGTTTTGCACCTTCGACTGATAGCTCAGCGTTGAGATGTAAACAAACTCCTATAAATTCACTTTGGAAGGCGATAAAAACTAAACGGGTATAAGAACTGAAATAATTTTCACTTCACTAGGAGCGCTATTGTGTTCTCCGCGGATCATCTGGATTTCACTGTAGAAATCCTTCTCTAAACCGTACAAAACCTCGAATTTTTGTTGGCACCTCCACAATTCTTCATATAACGCCATGTAAGTTAGCCAGCAAAGTCGGCCTACTAATGGTCATGTGTGTGGTAGTAAGCGCTGCTGCCATATGGCTTGTATCTATCGTCGTTGGTCAAGCACAGGCTGGTAGACACAACGTTGCCAGACCGATAGACACAGTGCTGCCACCTTCATTACTTTTCTCACCTACCTCGTATAAGAGTGTGGCCCAGTTGCGTATGGTATGTAAACTCTCATGTTAATTCTAAGCAAATTCGATTTCAACTTGTATAAATTCAATAAGTACATGTTCATACATTAAATTCCAACTCTTCCAATTCTTCCGTTGCAAATCTAATCAATACAATGATTTAGTTTTATCTTAATGCAAAGATTCAATTTCATTCCATACAAAGTATCATGTATCTCACCGTTTAAATCGTTTAATTGTCCAGAATTTTCAAAGTCACAATTTGTCTCGAAATTCAATAGTCAGAAAAATTAAAAATTTCTTATCACCATTCCCATATTTCGTTGCAAGAAAAATCTGAACATTCTTTCCGACAAGTCAACGCTTTCCATACGAAGTATTCACATCATCAATGCGTGAAATCAGCGGCGGCGCAAGGTCAAAAATGTATGTGGTCAAAATAAGCTCCGCAAGGCCCTACAATGACTCAAATGGAAGAATATCATGGAAATCAAACAATTTAAACAGATTTTTTTCTTCGTACAAAAACACACATTTTAATTTAAATTTAAATAAATCAGAGTTCAGCAAGTATTAAGTGTGAGTTAAAATTGAAAAATCATTAGCACTGTTTCCTCATAATAAATTGGCGAAAGGAATACTATTATTTGACTGTTCTATTTCTGCTCTTTCAAGATTATACCAGTTACTGACTAGACTTTAACGGTGAAAATTAAATAAACAGAAATTTTTTAGTTTTCGCCTTACTGGACTCCTTGATAATTGCATCGTCGTCCAACTTAGAGCCTCAATGGATAAAGCTTCTAACGCTGAAAGTCTTTGCTGATCTATTTTATTTTTTAAAAAGTTTTTAATAAGCTTTAGTTTAGAAAAGCTCTTTTCAGCAGAAGCTGTACTTAAAGATATTGTTAATAAAATTCGAACTACAATATAAATGTTTGGGTAAATTTCCTTTAATTATTCTCGGTTATGCAGGCGGCCAAATTCGGCATAATTGCTTGCAGTTCTTCATACAATTCATAAGATTGGATGTCACTGCTCTCACCCACTCGTAGGACTGTGTCTAAGTCTTGACAATGTTTTAGTAAATGCTCTTTTCGAATATTTTTGAGTTTGCTTAAATGATCGAGGAAACCGAAATCTGCAAAATGTTGATTCAAAGATGTAAATCTTGTGTTCATACTGCTCATTATAGAATCAATCATAGTATTAAAGAACTCTATTTCAAATCGAATTTTGGGACACTGTATGGGTTCATCACTACTTTCATAAGTGAGCCTTTTATTTTTAACTTTTTTTGGCAAGTCATAATTACTTTTTCAATAAATCGCCAAGCGTCAGGTAAGGATTGTTCGAGTCCGATTTGACGATATTCTTTGATAGAGTCACAGAACGTATACAGATGATCAAGGGCAATGCCTAAATGGACTTCTAGGGATTGCCATAATTCGCTTATGATATTCACTCGCAATAATATTGCATACCATAAATGTAACGATATAATAAACTCTAAGCTGAGAATTTCAATGAGGACTCAATCACAACCACTGAGTATATCGGATTCTTCTGTGTGATTTTTTAAGCTCTTCAGACATTCAACAACATTATCAAATTGGAAAAATATGCCTTTAACTGTTTCTATCCTGTTCTCCCATCTTTTAAAGTAAATTTTTTTAAAATTAAATTTTATTTGCTTTCGATAAACTCCCAGCATTTGCTTGACGTTGCAAATAACAAATAATTTTTTTGCATAAAACCAAAAAATGTTTTTTTCTGTCACGGAAGAATCAGCTACATATACTAACAGCATGTTTTAACTATGACAACCGCAAAGTGTAAAAAATGCCAACGGATTAACATCAAATTTCGAGTTTTTACTCCGTTTTTATGCACACCATATTCGCACTACTATCGTAACTTTGGCCGCAACAGTTATGATCAACTAATCCATTTTTTCCTAGTTCTTCAAGTATTGTCTTATTTAGGTAGTCCCAGTTGATTCAGTGACAGCAAGAAACCCAATTAAATGTTCTTCTATTTGACCGATTGTTATGTTGCAAAATAGTAATACGACAGAGATTTGTTCAACGCGAGTCTCTTGTGCAGTAAAGCAAATTAGCATAATATTTCGCCTCTTTTACCCTTCGAATCACTTCTCCGGCCGCTCTTTTCGCCCTTAGCCTTATCAACTCATTTTGAATATCATGGCTTAGACAATGTGTTATAAGTTGTTGGTCATTAATACGTTTCATGTATTCTCGAAGCGTGGTATCATATTTAGAAAGCAATTTGAATAAGTCTATGAAGTTGCCGGAACTTCCACTAAAGTTTATTTTAAGAGATTCTCAATGCCCTTTGAATGCCAAATTATGTGAGTTAATGATATCAATTAATCTTTCAAATATTATACATTGTACCAGTACTTTTGAGATTTATGAATTAGCTTTTTGTTTTCTTTATCTATTATTTTCCCATGCTTAATTCGCTTCTCAAATGTTAGCCAGTGAAATATGAATGACATATGAGTTCTGATATTCTCGTGTCTTTGTTAAATATTTGTTAAGTGTTTCCAGTTGCAGCATGCTTTCTGAACCATCTGAGTTTGAGAATTGCTAAAAAGTCTACACAGAAATCAGTAAGGTTTGTTTTGGTAACTTGTAAAAAAAACCAGCCAGCAATGTTGTTTTCACCATTACTGAGTCTTCTTAAAAAATAAAAATGAGAAAAGTGCCTGCGATCATCATCTTTGGGATAACCATCATCACTGTTATTTGATGCACCACTTTGAGAATCGGTTAAGGGAAACGACCACATTTCTAGATCAGAACTTATAAACGTTTCTTTGATAATGTCGCTTTCATCACCTTTAACTGACCGAGAACTTTTTTGTTGTTCAGGGATTCCGCTCTCACCTCAGATTCTGATTGGGTAGAGTTTGATGCTATTGCTACTTCTGACTGTAGCTTACTACCCAATACATCCGAAATACTTTCTAAATTGAATAAAATGGCTATTGTAATATCCAACTTGAAAAAATCAATTCACTGATTTTGTCATGCTATGAGATGTTTTTTTTTGAGGTAATTCATCAATCCTGAACTCGATCTGATAAGATCCTTTTAGCTTTCTTTTGTTTGTTTGCGGACCCAGATTTCCATTTCCTCCCGAAATCTCTATCTTTCTTCAGACCTAGGCATAACATGACGAACGTCGTTTAACATATATTTAACCTATTAACAATAATAATAATTTTGTTTTTACGTACATACCTGCAGTCACTCCACATGTCTACAGTTATTTTATGAAAAATTACCTTAAGTAGCTCACTAAAATCCTATTTGAATAAATTGAGTTGATGAACAATCACTACGCATTAACTTAATAGTTATTATTTTCAAACCTTCGGCACAATATTACTCATTCTCACTCACAATAAAATAATAAAAATGCTTACGGTACTCTGCTTGGTCTCGTGAGCCATGGGAAAAGAGTGGAGGTTGGTATGAATCACGAATCATCAACGCATGTAGCATTCGGCCTCGTACATAAATAAATACTCACAATTCTTTCTCAGAAGTAGAGGGGCGATGAAAATAACGTTATAGTGTTTTGGGACATTCACCATGGTCCTTGGATCAAATTAAACGGCGCATCACGCATGTCTTACATAGACCAATTAGACCGGTTTCTGTAGTCCGTTGTTAAATGTTGACTAGGATACACTGCGACTTATGATGGTGGGTTCATTATGTGTACGAGTATAACATAAAACTTTGGGCATGATGAGTTGCATAAAAATTGTCTATCCTGTCAAGATAAAAAGGTGTTCCCACGGTAATGAAAACCCAATCTTTATATCGTTTTAAGGTTTTTGTTGATTATTGAAATAATGTGGTTGCCGATTAGGCAAACTTCCCAGCCCAAAAATTTAGTGACATATCCATATGTAATTAAATGCGATCGGATACCTCTTTCGAGCTTCATATAAGTGTGCTGGCATTCTACGAAAGGTTCTAGGAAACCATTAAGCACAATTTAATTAATTAATTTAATAAGTTACACTAGAATTGTAGATATCACACTGAAGATAGGAGAGCAATTGTGATGTGAGAGACATCATTGAGGGCGGTTGTGAAAGAATATTCTCAGCCAAGATGATCGCCGCAGATGGCCTTATCTGTCGTAAATGCCTTACTATAGTTGAGTAAATTGTGGTCACTATTTCCGTATACTACAGGTTTTTCTAATAAGAGGTATTATTTTGATATTAAAATAAAAATGCCATTTTTTAATATAAATGATCGAATGTTTATTTCTTTATAAGGGACAAAGTATGCCATCAATAGTAAAAATAACATCAGGCAAATAACCAACAATAACTCTTGAGTATTTCGAGCTCCAGATGCGACAATTTTGCTTGTTGACGAAGCAACCGAGGTGAAGATGGGCCTCATCACTCAAGATGATTTTTCGATGGAATTCCGGATAATTTTCATGCATTTCAAGGACCCAATCAGCAAAGACACGACGTTGTTGATGATCGACTGGCTTGACTTCTTGTATTAATTGAACTTTGTAAGCCTTAAGATCCAAATCTTGATGCGAAATACGGTGTAATTACGTTTGTGGAATGCCTAATTCCAAAGAACGACGTGTAATGGCCAAACCAAACCTGGGTTTTCTTCAACACTTTCGCCTACAACAGCAATATTCTTGGCTGTCTTTGAGTAACGTGCATGTGTTTTATTCTTCACATCACTAAGTTGTCCCAACAGCTCGAATTTTTCCACCAATTTCTGTATTGCGGTCCGACAAGGTGTTTCTCGACGACCCAAAAATGCTCGAGTTGTACGAACCTGCCGAATTTTCACCATTTTTATAGTGACCTTTAATAGATTCAATGCGTTGTTGAAGCATGTATCGTTGCATCGGCGTAGCTTTTACTTGTCAAATGTCAAAAAATGACAGCTTCAGAAGTGACATCTACCGAAATAGCGGGCTATCCAAAATAACACCTCTTATCGGAAAGCCCTTTATTTAAAGAAATTATGGCGGGTTAAATTTTTGGTGTTACAACAACAACAATGCATGAATATGCAATATGCAATTACGCTTTCAATCAACTGAGACACTACGGGCTTTTTAAGATCTGTACGAAAGTTTAAGGTATGATATATATTATACATATATTTGCGAATTTATTAAAGAAGTGACATCAGTAACCGTGAAACATGATGGTGGCCGGTTTAAATGAAAATATTGAGTAAATTTATGCGATTCTTCCCCAACTTCAGCATGTACTCTTGATGAAAGCGCACATTTTAAAGGTGACAAAATCATGATGTGTGTTCTTATGAGTACATGAATAACAAATACCTTAGAAGTTGAAATTCACTCAACTCTGTTAAATATACGAGAAATATGTAACTATAAGTCCTCGTGGCATAGTGGTTAGAGAACTAAGCCCGTACGCCGAAGGTCTCTGGTTCAAGTCTCGTTAGCGTCAAGGAGATTAAGTTCGAGTGGTTCTTCGGACGGACTATAAGCTTGTTCAGTTATGATGCGTGCTGATTTAAAATCAGAAAGTATCGCAGCTGGATAGACGGACACACGGCCAAAGCTTTAATGATCATATCACCTTGTAGAGTGCCGATACATTCGATCATGACAATGAGATACTCTAACTATCTCTAAGCGAAGGCCCGAAAGGGGCTGTAGGGCTACAAAGAAGAAGATGTAACTATAACATTTTCGTCATAAACCATAAACTTAAATACAAACGAAAGATTCTTAAGCTTCAATAAAGTCAAACGCATTTAAATCTATTTGAAAATTCTTTGATTACAACAAAAACAATGAAAAATTTGGGCTATACAGGACCACTTTGTATGACTCTTTCACACAAATAAGAAGCACAAACGTAAACAATTTACGTTATAGAGTTATGCAATGAAATCACATAACTCTATATCATAAAAGGGCCCGCGAGCAAAAGGCCACTCTATACGGCAACACAACAAAATTGTGGAGTGCGCCCGATGGCTAGCCCATATTATCCGGAAAGCCTTCCATCGTTGCGGGTCCTATACGCAGTCAGATTTGACGGAATGGAAATACCGGATTTGACTATTTAACAATTCATTGTATTCTTACAATTCTTTTACGTTGATAACAGTTATTGTCAATAACAACCTGTCGTGCAAAATCCACTATGCAATATACAGCAATTACTTTTGCCTCGCCTGCTTTGGCACAAGTTTTATAAAAAATATAATCAAATATATAAAAAACCAAAGATAAAAAATTCACACTTTTAAATGGATCTTTACCTACTTTAAGATAAAATCGATAACAAAAGCATCGTTAAGATTTTATTCATGGTTTTTAGTAATACTGCAACAAAGTGGCGGGTGTCTAAAATGGAGCCACAATCGTTTTTCTTTTGAAATGACTATGTATTTCTTATAGATGTCGTTAAAGTTTTCTAGAGTTTATTCGTTATTTGTGGCTACATACTATAAGTTGAGTACAAAACCCTGCTGACATGAGTATAGTTCTGTCTACCCTACTTTTATTCTCTTGACATGTATGATTAGGCGGCAATTAAATAAACGATATCTACTGTTTTTATTAATTTTATTTAGAACAACCAATCTTTGAAGATTATTTAAATTCGATCCCTAATTTGAAATGAAAATCGCTTTTTATTTAAATTACATATATTATAAACACACACAGTCTAGTTCAGCTCTCTTCATGGCATTGGATAACCTTCTTGAATAATACTTTGCTGCAAGGAAAACCAATTATTTCATCGAAAATCGAAAATATTGACTTATTACATACCTTCTCCGTATCAAATCAAATATTCTCCTTGACGAGGCAACTGGGTCAAAATCATGTACTTCAATGTATATTTCCAACATTTCGTTTAAAAGTATCGATAAAGAATTATTAAGACGTAGGCACTCTTTTATGAGACCCATGGGTTCGAAATGAGCCTCCAAGCTAAAAAAATGTTGTTAATAATTTAGACATTTTATAAAATAAAGCAAAAATTGAAAAAAATAGACCAAGTTCAAACGAATGTAAAAATTGTCCGTTTCAGCGGGAACTAGAAACATAAAAACTTCTATTACTTACTGTTGTCCCCAAAACGTTGTGATAGCCTGCATGATATTCAATTCAACTCGCATATTTCTTGGCACGACTCCTATCTTTTGACCCATAAACAATGACCTGGTCATGCATAAAGCGATATTAGCATAAATTTCATCTTGGAATTCAATATAAGCCACACTATTCGACTTATTATTATCATCAACATCACAATCACCACTGCTACTGCCGCCACCATCGCTGGCCACGACCTCGTCATCCGTATCCTTGCGGAATAAAATCACATCTTCCACGATTCCACACAGCTCGAAATGCGATTTCAATTCCTCAGCAATTGCTCCTGTTCCAATGTTATACACAAACACTGATCTTCTGCCACGAGCCTCTTGGGCACTTAGACGGGCGGGATAGTCCTTTCGGAAATTCTCCACTTGAACGCGTAATTCTTCTTGGAGGACTCGAGCAATTTTCTGATTGTATTCGATTTTGTTTCGTAAGTAGTCGATGGCGTTTGATCTGAAAGATATCGAAGAATCTTCATCGTGAAAATGCACAAAGGTGAAGTCTGAAGAGTAAAGTTGGGAGTTGTGCCAAGGATTTGCTTAGATATTGGATTACTTACAGCTTCCTTTTCATCACGTCAAGACGCGTTTCTGTTACATAATCATATTTCGTCCAATCACGGGCAAAAGTCATCGGCGTTATTATGGACGACTGATATGAGTTCATTGCTGCTGTTTCCAAGGATTGTTTACGTGGGTCCACTTTTGCGGGAGAATAAAGCGAAATATATGATGGGCTCTTGCAGAAGTGTAATGACGTTATAGGATTTTACGAGATGATATTTGGCTTTTTATACTCTCGGAATTATACTCGTATTCTTCAGGGGTAGCGTACATCCCTGTCGCACATTCTATCTAAATTTAGA
Organism: Odontomyia ornata; assembly: GCA_963969285.1. NCBI lineage: Eukaryota > Metazoa > Arthropoda > Insecta > Diptera > Stratiomyidae > Odontomyia > Odontomyia ornata. The sequence continues at coordinate 71,526,021 of OZ017739.1, forward strand.
TATGGTGTGAGTAATTTCCTTGCTAGAAATTAGCCTTTAATGCTCTTCCGGCTAAAGAGAGGTAATTAAAGTAAGTAGCTTGCAGCTTGGGGTGACTAATATAAGTCATATTTTTTGATGATGACCATCCTCTTTTTCCCACATTTCACCCTTGAATCTAAATTGCATCTTAACATCAGTCTATAAATGTTGGAAAGCGAAGGTTGAAAAGTAATTAAGGGATTTCTTGGGAAAGGGTATTGCTGCTAAGATAATTATAATAAAATATGACCTTTAGTTGATACTGGATGAGTGTACTAATGATGTCTTTAATTGTATTGATTTTCATCAAAACAGGCTAGATATTTGGAAAAATGCACTTTGTAAATGACTTTTTAAATTATTTTCAATGGCCATAAAAAAATGGAATGTGAGTCAAGTTTTCAAGTAATAAGAGAATTGTGTTTTAGTCACAATTTCTCTCTAAAGTTTTATCGATGGTGAAAGGATATTATACGTTGATAATGCCAACAAATTGCCGTTCTAAAACTACATATCGCACACCTAAATCTAAACAGCAATTAACTAAAAAAAAACCCATTTTTCAGAAAACATGAAGAACTGATTACCGTACTCCTTATACACTGCAGGCGTTTTTTGATCAATGCTCTTTAAATGTTGACAGAAGAAAACTCTTTTAGAGGTTTTGAGTTTGAATGATATATTTTTGCTTAAAAATTGCATTTTTTAGTTGATTCCTTATTGTATTGTGTATGTTAATGTTAACTCTGCCGTAGACGGTTCCAAGTCCGTTTGAGAAAGAAGAAACCCTTTGGTTCTCCAGCCCATACCTTCCATGATTCCTTATCCCAAATCCCCCAATTAAGTGGTAGTAAATGCTCTCGGCGTCGCACATTGTGTTTAGTGGTTCTCCAATAATGGGACATTAAATGCCGAGTAATGCTAATAACTGTAAATACATCTACAGCTCTGCTACTAAATCCTATCTACACCTCCTTTGTGGGCACGTAAGAGGGTGAAGAAGAATCTTCCGCGCCTGATAACGGAATCGACGTAATAACCATACCGCCGGAATGGAGATTGGCTGACGGGCTAACTCTCTATCCCTGGAAAACTTTAAAATGTTCCGAAACCTGCAGATGGGCCTCGGAATGGATTAGACTTACGGCAACAACCTTGCAAACGAAAAAAGGACTATGGCATTGGATCCTGGAATGCCAGATTGCTCAATTACACTGGCGCTGTTAAGGACCTTTTACAATAGGCCAGTTACTATAGATTAAAAATACTGGCAATCCAGGAAACGAACTGGACTGGAAATAATATTCAAAACATGAGATCGCACACCATATTTAAAAGTGGGAAGCCTACTAGAAACGAGAATTTGGAGTGGTCTTTATTGTGGATAATGAGTTTAAATCGCGCGTTATTGATTTTAAGGCAGCCAATGAACGGTTATGTGCGATCTGTATAAAAGCGAAATTCTTCAGAATCTAGCTGATAAATGCTCATGCCGCCACCGAAGAAAGGGACGAAAAAAACGAAGGAAAGTTCTTCAATCACCTGGAAACACTAGTCAACTCATTGCCTACAAACGACAAAAAGATAATTTTGGGAGATTTCAATGCTAAAGTTGGCAATGAGCTATCTTTTCGGGGAATGACTGGAGGATACAGACTCCACGATGAAATTGATGACAACGGCCAGCGCCTGATCGTCTTTGCATGTAACCGAAATTTAGTCATACGTTCAACTTACCTCCCATATTGAGGCATTCATAAAATGACCTGGGTATTGCCGGATGGGAACACACAAGAGAGAACACTATGAAAACTCAGAAAAGTAGCGAATAAGATAATTAGAATGAAGAAAAGAAAATACTATGACAACAAATTGAGAAGTATAGATGTAAGTTTAGTGAGCAACAATGGACAAAAAGCATACGGAGTAGTGAAAAGCCTAAAACGTAGTTATCAGCCCAAAACCACGTTCTGCCGTGATTATATCGCCAATAACATCGTTGGGGAAACCAAGATTAAGGAAAGATTGGCTTCATATTTCAAGAACCTCCTTAGCTCCCCGCACAGCTCCAGAGCATCGGAACCTATAGATGTCTGCGGAGAGCTTCCATTGGCTCCACCAACTCTGGATGAACTGTGTCATCATCAAAGCGAAAAGGGATAATAAGGCGCTGGGCGCCGATGAGGTTCCAGTGGAGTTCATCAAATATGGTGGCAGTAGTATTCATAAAGCATTCACAAAGTCATCCAGCACATTGGACAACAAGAACATATGCCTAAACAGTGGTGCCAATCAATTAAAGTCCCTATCCACAAAAAAAAAACAAGCTACAGTGTGAAAATTATAGAGGCATATCACTGCTTTGTACGGCGTAAAAAATATTTTCAAAAATCTAAGTAAATAGAATCGGACCATACGCCAACAGCATTATTGGGAGTATCATGGTAGTTTTAAAGCAGGTAGATTGACTATAGACCAATTGTTCACTATTAAGCAGGTATTTGCAAAATGCTGGAAGTTCAACATAGACGTGCACCAAATTTTCGTTGACTTTAATAAAGCATACAACAGTAATGATCGTAATGTAGTGTATCAAATAATGCTTTGATTTGACGTGCCAGCCAAATTAGTCCGTCTTACCAAAATGACAATGTCTTCGATGACCACCCAAGTCCGCATCAATAACCAACTCACTAATGCCTTTGAAACAAATTTCGGACTAAAGCTAGGAGATGGGCTGGTCCAATTGCTATTCAATTTGGCTCTGCAGTACGTCATAAGGAAGCTACCTATCGATACACGAGGGACATTACTATAAAAGTCTAGCCAAGTGATAAGCTATGCGGACGACATCATCAGCATGTTGTCACGGTCATTAAAAACTACCAAAGAACTCTGAAACTCGACAGCGAAGCAAAGCTAGTAAGGCTACAAATCAATGAAAATAAATGAAAGCTCATGACGCATATAACAAAGCAATAAAACAAAGCTTTGATGAGCCAGATGTCCCAACGATTGTAAGGCTACAGGAACTGCAATGGACTGGACAGATGAATCGTATGGACGAACAACAGATAACCGAAAAAGGTATTCGTCGGGGGAACTGAAGGCCGGAGACCAGTGGGGAAATAAAGGAAATGCTGGTTTGATCCGGCCGATGAAGGCAGTCCATCGCTGCTCGGATTTTGAAATTGAAGGACCGGGTGAACGGTCCGAGACACTTGGAGGAAGAGGAGGCCCGAGAGGGACTGTAGCGTTACGAAGCAGAAGAATATAAATATACGTTTAACAGTGCTTGAATTTAAATAGAAGATCATGACTGGCTGTGACCAACAGTAAGAATGCATTAGCTAATTTCTATGAAAAAGATTAAAAAATGCACAAGTCAAATGATTTTTATGAAGGTGCTTTTAATTTTTAGCTATAATTTCTAGGTTTTTACACTAAAAGACAAAACCACTGCTGAAATCGGTTTCGCCTATACGTCCGTCTGAATGTCACAGCAGTTTTTCTCCGAAACTATAATAGCCACATACATCAAACGTTGTAAATGGATCAGAAGTGGTGATCCTTTGAATGGTTAGGTATCAATAAACTTGCTTACGGTTTCTGAGAGCTAGGTTCCCTCATATCAGAAGCCACTAGAGCTTCACGTGTCGCTGGTTTTATTCACGACCCTCCTGCAAGTCTTTTAGCAATTCAACCAGCGTCCATCTATTTGTACTCCTAGCCCGGTCAATTCTTGAGTATGACTCCCAAGTATGGTCTCATCACTATACCAATCTATCTGATGCTGCTGAAACTGTACAACGTAAGTTTACACGTTTTCCATTCTACAAATATAACCTCCCTTACAGCTCCTACGAGGAGCGCTTACAGTTCCTCAACATTCCATCACTCAAAAAAAGGAGAGAATTCTTAGACCTGTGCAGCTTATTTAAATTATATCACGGTATTCTTTCATCCAACCTTCGGGAAAGGCTTTATATACACGTATGTCCCACCTCAAGAACGCGTTCAACTGACATATTCCTTGTGCCCTTGGCTCGTACCGATATATATATATATATATATATATATATATATATATATATATATATATATATATATATATATATATATATATATATATATATATATATATTTATTCATTTTTAATACGCGTATCACGTCGTTACAATGAGCTCCAGCTAGGTCCCCTGCCACATTCCTTAAAGGCTTTCAAAAGCATATTACATAATATTCTCTTTAGCTTCCAATAGTTTAGTAGAATTTTATATTCTTGTTTTTTTAGGGTATTGTAAAATCATTTTATAATACCCTACTAAAATCGCGTTTTGTCTGTCCGTCCGTCCGTGTGTCACACCACTTTTTCTCGCAAACTACGAAAGCTAGAAACATAAAATTTTGTAAATAGGTGTAAAGTGATGCCCTCTTCCAAGTTTCATCACAAGACAAAAATGTATAATGTGTTCAATGGGGGTCTCCCCATATAGGGGAGTGGCCCCCGAAAAAAAAAGTTTCATTGCATGTGGGCAATATGGGTATTAAATGAAAGGCCTTGATGAGAACTTTTCAAAGCAGGTCTTAAAATGACAAATTTTGCTTTGAGGGGTGCCGGGTGAAGGGAAATGTATGCAAATTTTGTATCCCCCCCTCGCGATTACCACCTTTGACCCAAAAAATCTGAAAAAAATCACAGAGGTGAGACTTTAAGAGCACAAGGGCAACAAATACCTTATAAGTCAAAATTCCATCAACTTTGTTAATAATAGTACATATTATAAATTTTACGTTTTTGCCTATAAAATCAAAACGAGACCCTTAAATTTCTCAAAAACTACAATTTGAGTTGTTTGAAAGCAATTGTATGTGCTCTGAAAATTTCACAATAATTGAATCATAAACAGGTCAGTTATAGCTGATTGAATATTTACCAATTACAACAACATTAACACGTGATACTAGGGAGATACACGTTTGCAACGGACCTAGCCACTATAAATATGTAGAAATTTTGATAAAAATTTAATAAATGGTTTGTAATATTGATGTGTTATCATGACTAATTAAACGGTGGGGTCAAAACACTTGAAACAATATGGTGGTGAATATAAAAATATAATAACCATCTTCGAACTCAATTTATGGAATCCCTATATTAGTCAAGTTTTGATATGCACAATATATTGTTTGATTTACTAATTGTTTTACAATACTTTTCTGGCAGAAGGACTCTCCTGCTACTTCAACTTGTCTTATTTTAAATTGCGCACTTTGTTTTTGTCCCACGTATTATATTATATTATATTTCATTAACTAAAATATTTTGTAATTGGATTCATGGATCTGTAAAATCGTGTAAATAAATAAATAAATATCAAAAAGGGAGCCGCAACAAATTTCTCCATTGAAGGTAGTCATATAGAATGTCAAATAGAAGGACCTAATCAGAGTTTATCTACTAAATAAGAGCTGAAATTAGAACAAATTTTATTTCTTACGGTACTTGTAGAGTAGGGAAAAAAAGATTTAAAGTGCAAATGTATTGTAAACAAAAACTTGATTTTGCAAGCAATTGAACCAACACATGGTAAACCTTAACCCATCTATTATATGTTTATTCGCCCCTCTTTTAATTTTGACAGATACTCAATTGCATGTGCTAGTTAGTATATATGTTCTGGTGCCGCTAAAAACTTTGCTAAACAGTGTTACTAGCTTCGTGGAGTGCAAGAGGAGCAGAAATATACAAACCCTTTGTGTCCCCTCCTCTCGCGATTCAACATACATGGTTTTCAGGCCATGTTTGAAAAAAATCAAGGAAAAAGGCCTTTACGAGAATAACAACAAATATCTTATGAGTTGGAATTCACTCGAATTTGTTAATAACAGTATGATTTCTGAATTTCACATTTTCCTCCCATAACATCATACGGACACCCTTTTTTGTGGTTGGGAGCTGAATTCCACTTAAGCAATGATTTTGGAACTGCCATGCTCGCAAGCTACTGGATTTTCCACTCAACACCTCTTCTGTTAACTCTGCACGAAGTTAATTGTTAGTCACACCTTAACGTCAAGTTTTTCGCCCAACTTAACTTGACATTTTTTTTGTTTCAGTGTTTGACAAATTTAACCATAGAGAGGCACACAATTGAGCAGCGCGTTAAGGTCGTTGAAGCCTTTTATAAAATGGGCGTTGAAATCAAAATGCATATCGTGCACTTCATGATTTTTTTGATCGGCATAATCGACCAAATGTGTCAACAATCAGGAGAATCGAGCGCAAATTCCAGCAAACTGTGTTGGTAGGAAATGTGAAATCCCCTGCGCATGCTCGCCCAGTTCATTCTGCGGAAAACATTGCTATTGTTCACGATAGTGTGGCAGAAGAGTCGTCAATCTCGACTCGTCGTCGTGCCCAACAACCGAATATCTCAAGAACATCACTGATGTGAATTTTGAATAAAGATTTGTATTTACACGCTTAGAAGATTCAATTGACTCAAAAACTGAAGCCTGCTGACCACTTCAAGCGTCGGCAATACGCCGAATAGTTGGTTGAACAGACAGAAGGGAATAGGAGAATGGTGACTTTACAAAGAAAATCATTTTCAGCGACGAGGCACACTTTCACCTCAGTGGACTCGTTAACAAGCAGAATTGCCTCATTTGGGCAAATGGAAATCCACAAGTGATTGTTTGTAAAAAAGACAACGCATCCACAAAGAGTGACTGTTTGGTGCGGCTTATGGGCTGGCAGCGTCATCGGGCCGTACTTCTTTGAAAATGAGGACGGCCAAGCAGTTACCGTGAATGGTGTTTGCTATTGCGAGATGATAATGGACTTCTTATGGCCAAAAATTGAGGCTATGGACCTGGGCGAGATGTGGTTCCAACAGGATGGTGCCACTTACCAAACAGCCAACGAAACAATGGCTCTTTTGCGCGAGAAATTCAATGGCCGTGTTATCTCACGTTATGGCGATGTTAATTGGCCGCGACGATCATGTGATTTGAAACCGTCCGACTTCTTTCTCTGGGGATATTTAAAAAAAACTGCACGTCAATAAGCCAAGAACAATTCAAGAGCTAGAGGATGAGATAATTCAGCACAATAACGGCATTGAACCTCAATTATGTCTCGGAGTCATTGAAAGTATGGACCATCGGATAGAAGTATGCCATCGCAGCCGTGGCGAGCACTCGGATGATATTTTGTTTCACATATAATTGTCATAGGCTCTCCTATTATAATAAAAAATATTCACATAATTCTTTGAAAACTTTTTGTTTTATTTACAATTAGTAATGTAAGTTTTGGTGGGACCACCCTTTATAAATGTACAAAAAAATTAAATGCAAATAATCAATTACAATACGAATAAAATTTCTTGGTAATCAGTTTTCCCTTGTTGTATACTAGCTTCCTCTTCTTCTTCGCAGCACTACAGCCCCTCTCGTGCCTTCAATTCCTACAAAAAGCGCCTCGAACAGTCTCGGTCCATTGATCGCATTTCCTTGATTTCCCCACTGGCCTCCAGCCTTCAGTTCTCCCACCGAATAATTTTTTGAGTATCCATTGTTCGTCCGTACGATTCATGTGTGCAGCTCATCGCAGCTTCCGCAGTCTTACCATCGTTGAGAGCTCAGGCTCGTCAAAAATTTCATATAGCTCATGATTGTATCGAACTCGCTATTGATCCTCGTCTAGCTTTGCTCCGATTATTTCCCTCAGGACCCGCGGCTCAAAGGCGTTCAATATATTTGCGAATGCTTGGTTTCGGGTCCATGTTTCACATCCATCGCATAACACAGGTCTTATCACAGATTTGTATACTTGGAGCTTTGCTTTTCTGTCTGCAGTGGTCTTCAGAATCTTCAAAACTGAATAAAATATTTTATTTGCAAGCTATATTTTTCGGCGTATTTCGTCTCTTTCATTACCTGTTTTAGATATTTTGGCGCTTAAATGCACAAATTCGCTCATACTTTCGATACTGTATTCGCTAAGCGTGATATTTAGTGCAGTGCTTGAGGTATTTTTCCTCAACTGCATCATAAGCTTTGTTTTATTTTCATTGATTTGTAGCCCTACTAGTTTTGCTTCGCTGTTGAGTTTTAGGCAGAGTTCTTTCGCAGTTTTTAATGACCGTGATAAAATGTTGATGTAATCTGCATAGGGTACCACTTGGCTTGACTTGTATAGTAATGTCCTTCGTGTATCGACAGGTAGCTTCCTTATGGCGTACTCCAGAGCCAAATTGAATAGCAATGAGGCCAGCCTTTCCCCCTACTTTAGTCCAATATTTGTGCCAAAAGCATCGGTGAGTTGGTTATTGATGCTCACTTGGGAGGTTGTCAACGTAATTGTCATTTTGGTAAGACCGACTGATTTGGCTATAATGCAAAAGCAGAGCTTATTTGCAACAATACGTTACGATCAATACTGTGGTATGCTTGCTTAAAGTCAACGAAAATTTGGTGCACGTCTATGTTAAACTTCCAGCATTTTTCAAGTACCAGCTTGACTGTGAACACTTGGTCTTTCGGTGATCTACCTGCTCTAAAACGACCTTGATACTCCCTTGTAATACTGTTGGTATATGATCCGATTCAATTTACTAAGATTTTTGAAAATATTTTGTACGCCGTACAAAGTAGTGATATGCCTCTATAATTTTACCACTGTAACATGTTAACTTTTTTGTGGATAGGGAATATTATTGATTGGTTCCACTCATTTGGCACATGTTCTTGTTGCTAAATGTGCTGAATGACTTTGTGAATAACTTGATGAACACTGTTGTCACCATATATGATGAGGTTCACTGGAATCTCATTGATGCCCGGCGGTTTATTATTCTTTTGGGCTTTGATGATGGAACAAACTTCATCCAGAGTTGGTGGGGTCAATTAAAGTGCTCTACTTACATCTATGGGCTCCGATGTTCTGGAGTTGACCGGAGGGTTAAGGACAGCCTTGAAATATGATGCCCATCTTTCGTTAATCTTGGTTTCATCAGCGATGACGTTGCCGATTTAAGAGAGCGTTGTTTTGGGCTGATCGCTGAGTTCCAGGCTTTTGACTACTTTGTATGCTTGCCGCGTGTTGTTGCTCACTAAACTTACATCTATACTTCTCAATTGGTCGTCATAGTATTTTCTTTTTTTCTTTCTAATTATCTCATTCGCTACTCTTCTGAGATTTTCATAGTATTCTCTCTTCGTCCTAGTTTTACTACCTACGTGATCTTTGCACGCCTGATTCTTTTTGTCTAACGGATTCTGGCACTCATCATAGAACTAATCTTTTCTCTTGTACCAGGCTTGATGTCCAATCGGCTGTTCGGTCACGGTCTTAATAGTCACTTTCACTTCCATCCATATCTCATTGCTTGCCTTCAACTGTTTGTCGAGAGCGTCCCTGAAATTTTTGGTCTCATAAGCCGTTTGGAGCCTTTCGACGTCAAATTTTTATAGTGGGCTGGTCTTTGCCGGCTATACCTTTGACATACGACATCGATAGATGAATTTTGCCAAGTAATGATCTGAGTTAAAATTGGCCTCTCGGTATGTACGGACGTCAAGCATGCTCGAGGCCCAACGTTGTTGGATCAGAATATAATCGATCTGGTTTTGTGTGTTGCCATCCGGTGACACCCAGTTTATTTAATGAATGCGCTAATCTGGAAACCAAGCCGAACGTATGACTAAATTTCCGCTACAAAACAAAGTTGATCAGGCGCTGGCCGTTATTATTTGTTTAATCGTGGAGGCTATTCGTATCTTCCAGTTGTTTCGCAATGAGATAGCTTATTGCCAACATTAGCGTTGAAGTCATCCAGAATTGTTCTTGTGTCGTTTGTAAGCAATGAGTTGACTAGTCTTTCTAGGTGATTGAAGAACGTTTCCTTCGTCCTTTTCTTCGATTGGGGCGTGAATATTGATCAGCAAGGTTTTGACGAATTTCGCTTTTATACGGATCGCACACAACAGTGCGATCTCATGTCTTGAATATCATTTGCAGTTCAATTCGTTTCGTGGATTGCCAGTATTTTTAATTTATATTGACTAGCCTGTTGTTAAAGGTCGTTGCCATGCATCCGATCCATTCCGAGGCCCGTCTGCAGGTTTCAAAACATTTCAGGGTTTTTACAGGGACGGTGATGCATTCCGGCGGCCGTTATGTTTCGAATACACTCCGATAGTGGAAAGACTTCTATTCGAGACAGTAAATTAAAGTAAGCATTTTTATGTGGAATCTAGCTTGAATAAAATGGTTTCGAAAAACATCCATATTCACATCAGCTCATGCGTGCGTTGACTGATATAACCACTGGAGTTTATGCTTAGATAGATGAAATCTTTCAACGAGAAAAATTTTTGAGTGAAATTTTCCATGAAAATTTTTTATTTTAATTTACTATAGCGGTAGCAATGCCAACTTTAAAGCTTTTTAATGCTGTTTCGCCTTATTTACTGAGTTTTAATTTGAATTGAATTTAAAAGGGACTGATTGAAAAGACTATGTTATTTGTGCATTAAATATCTCTTTATATATTTTATTAGAGGTTAAGTTTTTAGATGCGAACACAACCGTGTTGGAACAATCAAAGCTTTTGAAGTGGGAAATTGCCTCAATTAACGAACGCAGATTTCATTTACGGAGGCAAAATGAAGAGTCTGTTTAGCGGTGAAAAATAAGTAGGGTGGTGGTAAATGGTGATCTGACTTGTGCCTTTCGTAATTGCTTCAGCGTTATTTCGCTCTACTCGTGATCCGCGTTGCGCATGTTGAAGATACCAGCTTCAGCCAAGCTCGTCTGGAAGCTCAGGGGTATTAGTTCAAGTAAACTACTGGTGCCTACTCTCATCACCAACAGACCGAACCGGGACCCAGAGCCCTTAGCTGGAGTCGGCCCTGGTTTTGAGGGTAACAAAATTTTGATTAGCATAGTTTGTGTGTCCTTCCTGAGGTGAATGTTTCCGTAACCGCGATGGTTCAGAATTTGGTGGCAAGGTTGACTCCATTTGGTCTGCAAATTTATTTGATTAATAAAGAAGTGTTAGCGTGTAGTGATTTTTAAAGGACATTTTTCCCCGAATCGATTCTATTACAAAAGCAATGTAAAGAAAACTGAAACGCGTCAAAAAAACTGTTTTTTTCGCTTGCCGAGTTTTTTTTTGTAGTAGAGCGCCAGGTCTACTCGTGGTTCAATCCAGTACCATTTCCTCACTGCATTAGCTAGTTTGCTAGCAGCCGTCAAATTGGTAAACCGTCATGTAGGTGCGACCGACATAGTATAGCTCGTTGCAAGGTCGGTCTGTTCAAACGAGCAAAGAGAAATTGAACGAAATCAATACGAATAGTGTAGTAAGACTTTACTTCATTTCTCTAATATAATATATAAAATAGATACATCCTGACGTCAATCAACAATACGCATTTGGGTATTATGCAACCGCTTGCTTTGCATGTTTAGTTTTCGTTTGAAACAAGTTTTCACATGGAACCGCAAAAACTGAACGATCTCAAGCTGTGTCGTAGCTAGCATCATAAGCACCCCTAGCAAGACTTGAATTTTCCTCCCTCCGATACTTATTACAATACAACATGGAAGCCTTATTTAATATATTATAAGAAAAGAAATAAACAAATACAGGTCAAAAATAGCACAACTTCAAATTTTATATTAATATGTTTTAATTCATAGTAAATTAAAAATTGACTTCTCTGACTTTTTCCGAGGCCAATTGGTCTATTATTCCACATCTATACTGTTTGCAACTTCGTACTCAATTGATAATATTGCGAGATTGCTTAAACGTTCCTGGCCAGTCTGTGATAGAAGTAATTTTTTTATTAGTTTTAATTTGCTGAAAGATCTTCCACAGCTTACAGAAGTGATCGGAAGCATCTATGCTAGGCGAATTACAATCCCTATGTAGAGATTTGTAGTTACTAAGCCATAGTCTTCATGACAGCTCAGAAGTGCAATGTACTCGTATTCTGCATTTTTTAAATCAGGCCGGAATGATTTTATTTGGTGTTTATAGCTTTCAATCTCTAAACATAATTCATTGGCATTTAAATTATCTTTGTACTTTAAGGCGAGGTCAGTTGCTGATTTTTAAGTTCTTCAGTGGATGTATCATTTAACGAAGGTCCTGCTAGGAAACCAAAATCAGAAGCTACGATAGCCAAACTTTGAAATCTCCATTCCATTTGCTGAATAAGATTGTCTAGTGCATAGTAAAGCTGAACCTTAAATTTTTGATGAGGAGTCATTATAGCCGCTTCATCTTCGGAATTTCGTCGTACATTATTTTAACCTTTCGTTAACGTTTTCCGAAAAATTCTGGTTCTATCAACAACTCATTTGCTATTTTTTGCGTAAATATTACACGGCTCTCTCTGATTATTTGTGAAATCGTTGAAAAAATCAACAAGCCCGTGCAAATGGTTTGATGCAACTTCAATGGAAACTATTTTCTCCCGTAAAATGCGATTAACTTTATCAATACTCCTAAGAAGATGATCCCATACGAACAATAAGTAGATAAAAAATACTTAAAATGGTTTTTGCTGAGGATACCGAGTCAGCTCTATATGTCATATTTTCACCAGTACCATCTGCAATGGTATTTAATGTTTTCATTACCTGCGGTAGTTGAGTAAGCAATCCGTGAATTGAATTATTTTTTGATGATCATCTCGTATCAGAATAGCCCTCAGAATCCATTTCAAATTTGATAAAGCTTACCAACGTTCAATTGATCCAGCAAAATAATTGAAAATATTTTGCACGGTCCCGAAAAATGTAGTTATTCTAGTGTTACAGACGACGCATATACTCCAACTAAATTAAATGAGTGAGCAAAATTTGGCTTGCTACAAACGCAAACATTTTACCAAAAAGCAACCGTTACTTTTTCCAAAGAATATCGTTGCATAACAAGGGGAATGTCAAACCTAAAGATGCTAAAGTGGCTGAAGTGAACCACTCATCTCTGCCAAAAGGATGGAAACTTGACGGATGTAGTTTACTTTAAACTAGTAAAACAATAAACTGAGCAGTTTCGACAGGGTGACCACCTTATTTCTTCAGGAGCAGCCACTCCTGATCACCACGGGGCTGCTCGACTGCTTATGTTTATTACAATCACTTTAAATGAGCCACTTCCTTTCTATTTTTTTTTTGTTATTTAACAAGGTCTTTTGTAACCAATCAGCTGAAAAAGTTCTGCCATCATCAGTCATTGAAAGTCTTAAATCGCAGTCTTTTCCCTGCTGTGGTCCACGTTCAATGAGACAACATCTAACCTTGTTATATATTTTGGGCCATAACCTGAGGTCATTATAATTTATGCACGCAGGATTTTCAAAGTCAGCATCTTCCGATCCAAAGTATTTAATGTTGCTACATCACCTAAAAAAGCAATTGTAAGACCGTCATAATGAACTACGCATCCTCCTTAAGACACTTGGCTCGGCGAGATTGATTGCAAAGCACAATCTACGTTAAATGTTTGCCAGTCAACCTTATCAATAGGCTAGATTTTATTAAATAAACAAAAAATTACTAATAAAGCGTGGCGAGCTATTTGCGACTTGTAGGGAGTTGAAGGCACAGTCTATATGCATAATTTATAAATTCGAAAATTCTGGTGATAATGAAGCCTCGCAGCGACCGACGAGCAAACTATTCAATAACACTTATACGAAACCAAAAATTTATTGATAAAAAAAATAAACTACATTTGATTAAAACAAGTAAAATATCTGTAGGCAGAGTAAAGAGTGTGTCATACCTGCGCCTATTGGTTGTCATAAATGAGACCATTAAAACAACTAGGTCCCAATACGATTTATTGCGTGGTGCCGCTTATAATTGAACCCAACCCACGTTTTGTTTGGATTAACTATGACCACTGTGAATGTGATTTGACACAATACGACAGTATATAATAAGAACTTTTTTGAAGCACCTATCTAAGCTAATACTAAATATCAGCAACAATAAAATATATCAACGCATACCTTGGTTACCGTTTTTATCTGAAGCTATTTCATTATCAGTGTTATCCTTTTTTAGGGTTTTGTAAAATAATTTTACAAAACCCTTCTAAAATCGCGTCCTGTCTGTCCGTCTGTCTGTCTGTCCGTCCGTCCGTCCGTCCGTGTGTCACAGCAGTTTTTCTCGGAAACTACTTAAGCTAGAAACATCAAGTTTTGTATGTAGGTGTAAAGTGGTGATCTCTTCAAAGTTCAAATATGAAAAAAATTTTATAAGGCATTTAAGGGGGGTCTCCCCATATAGGGGAGTGACCCCCCGAAAAAAAAATTTCATTGAAAGTGGCCGATATGGGTATCAAATGAAAGGCCTCGATGAGAACTTTTCAAAACAGGTCTTCGTTTGGCAAAGTTTGCTTCGAGGGGCGCACAGGGAGGGGAAATACACGAAAAATTTGTATCCCCCCCCCCTCGCGATTGGACACCTATGATCCGAAACATCTGAAAAAAATCAAGAATGTAGGTCTTGATGAGTACAACAACAACAAATACGTGAGAAGTCGCAATTCACTCAACTTTGTTAGTAATAGTATGATTTATCGATTTTATGTTTTCTTGAATAAAATCTTAACGGTGCCTTTAAATTCAATGAAATTCAGTACACAGATGACTATTTATAAGATTGATCTATTCTGAAAGTTTCATAAAGATTGAATCATATTTAGCGAAGCTATAGCGGTTTGAATTTTCCCGTATTACTATGGAACAATATGCGCTGCATTTATTACTATGGCAACATATGGCTATGGAACAACACGCGCTTTTTACCGACTCAGACACTACAGTTTTGCTAGGATTTGCATGAAAATTTCAGGAATAATAGGTGTCATGTATATCTTTGAGAATCGGTTGAGCTATTGGTATCAGTAATCGTAAAACAAGAAAGTGGCTGTTTTAAATGCGAAGATTGAATAATTTTGAGTAATTTTTTTCCAACTTCAACGTTTAAGGTGCATGCTTTGAACACTTGATTCAATTTAATGAATGACTGTAGATCAGTACCTACAATTAATGCTTATAAGTGAAACAAGTCAAGGAGGCGGGAGAGAGCTCCTAGCAAAAGGGTTTTGTAACCATTCTAGGATTCGAAAAAATTGGCCATTAATCGATGATAACAGTACAGGAGAGTGGCCCCTGAAAATAAAAAATTCATCAAACGTAGCTGATATGAGTATGAAATAAAATTTTACATGGGAGCTTTTCAAAACAGTTGTTAAACTGCCAGTTTTTGCTTCAGTGGGGGCACAGGGGGTAAATACATGAAAAATGTGTTTCCTCCGTCGCGGCTGGACATGTGAAATAATTATCAAGGGAGATATTTATGAGTATACCAATACCAAAAACTTCAGAAGTCGAAATTCGTTCAACTTTGTTAATAATAGTATGATCTTCGTATTTCATATTTTCTCCAATAAAATCGTCTTTGACATGTTTCTTGATGTGATTCGATCTGGTGACTGCATTTTGTAAATTGAATACAAAAACCTTCTGACATGAGCGTAGGTCTGTTTACCCAACTTGTTCATCTTTATCAAGTAGCTCATCAATATTTTCTGTAGAAGTTGTGTTACTTTCGGACAGCGATGTAATTGTCATGTCACATTGTTCTGGATTCGGCGATATCCTTTTGCGTAATGTGTGGGCTAATTTTTTGTGTTCTACTTTGCGTGTGCTTCTGATTTTTCGGAATTGGGATCCAGACAACTTTTTCGATGGTGGGATTCTAAATAGACAATCACAATAACTGAAATACCT
This sequence comes from Odontomyia ornata, assembly GCA_963969285.1. Taxonomy (NCBI): domain Eukaryota; kingdom Metazoa; phylum Arthropoda; class Insecta; order Diptera; family Stratiomyidae; genus Odontomyia; species Odontomyia ornata. The sequence goes on from OZ017739.1 coordinate 71,541,876, forward strand.
TGACTAGAACTGTAAGACTTAAGAATGACGTTTTCTGTTAACTTTACAAATAACTTAATAATAAAGTATTCAACTGAAATATAGTTTAACTTTTCTGTATCGCGACGGCTGTACGAAATTGTTATTTTGTAAATGAAATTTCACATTAATCTAAAAAACTAACAATAAGAATTCGACTATAGCAAAATAATCTGTCTAGTGAAAAACTGTCAACCTGCAATTGTGTGTTATGATATACTTTTATTTTTACATGTTGACAACAATGAAATCATTGTAAGTTGTTTATACTAAGGGCTTCGAGAAGGTTTGACCGTAATGCGCTAGTGATGCTACACCAGTCCCCTTCTTGATGATAGTGTTTCTGATTAAGACGGTGTTTTGACTTGTCTGCCTGACCTGGTCGTGTACGCTGGAGTATCATTAGTTGGGTTATTTGTCGATTGTTGTAGATTCACTTGGCATAGATTGAGAAGTTTCCAAAAAGGCTGGTTTGAGACGATCGATTGAATTGTTTTTCTTTTGACCATTGATGTTTTTTTTGTAGAATTTCGGATTTCTTTTAACCACCAAAACAGGACCATCATACGGAGGTTGCAACGGTGGGTGAACTTTATCATTGCGGATGAAAACGTGTGTTGAATGCTCCAAACCTTTGTGGATGAAATGTTTCACATCGTTCCCATGATGTGCAGTTTGCGTTGGTCGTATCTTGCTCATAAGGTTTTGACATTTTTGATGAAATCATTAGCAGTGTTTGATGTTCTACTTTCAACGAAGAATTCCAATGAAAGGTGAAGTGTTTTTCCGTAGACCATCTCTGCGGATGTCGCCTTGATGTCGTCTTTTAAAAACACCACGTAGGCCAAGCATTATCATTGGTAATTCGGCCGACCAATTTGGATTTCGCTTGCATTTGAGTGCAGCTTTGAACGTTCTATGAAAGCTTTCTATCAATCCGTTGGACTGCGGGTGGTAGGTCGTTGTGCGAAAATGTTGCACACGCAAAGTTTTGTTTAGTTGACTGAACAATTTGGATTGGACTTCTCTGCCTTGGCCGGTTGTGATTCTGGCTGGCACAACAAAACGGGATATCCAATGCTCGATTAATGCGTTTAATACGTTTTCAGTAGTATGATCGATGAGTGGTATGACTTTTGGCCATCTGGTGAATCGATCGATGCTCGTTAATAGAAATCTATAGCTATTTAATGGCGGAAGCGGACCGACTATGTCGATGTTCAGGTGTTCGAAGCGTATTTCGGGCATTTAATATTTGGACAATGGTGCGTGATTGTGACGTGTAACTTTCGAACGCTGGCAGGGTACACATCGCTTTGTCCAAGTTGCAATGTTCTTGTTCATTTGCGGCTATACGAATTTTTCGGTGATGAGTTAGTTCGTTGATCTCACCCCAGGGTGAGCTAAGTTGTGAATGGAATCGAAAATTCTTTTGCGCATTGTTGACGGAATAAACGGACGTGCGATGTTGTTATGCACATGGCAGTACAATTGTTTTTTGCTATTGCGTACTGGACATTTTTGTAACGTTATCGAGTATTTTGAATTACCTTCGATGATTTGCAAAATTTCTTTGTCTTTCTCTTGTTCATCGGCAATACTTTCTCAATCGATTTGTTGCCGGTGTACTTCGCTGATTCTTGACAGATAGTCATGCACGACATTTTTACGACCTTAGACGAACTGTATATAGGAGTATTGGCTGATAAAATCTAACGCATAGCACAGTGGTTTGTGATAAGTCAAAACAGTGAACGGTTTTCCTTCCAGCATGTACTTGAAGTATTTAATTCCACGATAAATAGCAAGTAGTTCTCTGTCGTATATATCATATTTAGTTTCGGCATTCGTGAGTTTTTTTGAAAAAAACCCAAGTGGTTTGATTACGTTTTGGTTCAGTTGATGCAATGCGCCACCGATACACTTATCCGATGCATCTACTGCTAGAAACAATTTGGCGTTTTCGATTGGATAAGCTAATAAAGTTGCACTTGCCAGTTGATCCTTGAATTCTTGAAATGCTTTTTTAGCGTCGTCTGTCCATTCAGCAATGCGTTTGTCGTTTTTTACGTTGCCTTGAATTAACGATTGCAACACTATTTGAGTTTGAACAGCATTTGGTATAAAACGACGGAAGAAATTCACAGGTTTTTCAAATTGTTTCACTTTTTCTACTTTTCCAGGTAGTGGCAATATTCAATCTTTGGTTATCAAATGTACAAGATATTTGATTTGCGTTTGACCAAAAATGCATTATTCGGTATTGATTGTCATGCCAAAATCTTGTAGTCTTTTAAAAAACGAGGCATAAATGGTTTTTCATGTTCTTTTTCATTCGACGATGCAACCAAAGTATCATCCTGATAAGGAAAAACGAAATGTAAACCATGCAGCACTTGATGTATATTGCGTTGGAAGATTTGTGCGGCGTTGCATAACCCGAATGTCATAAACATGACCTCAAATAAGCCAAATGGGGTAATTGTGGCAGTTTTGGGTATGTCGTCTGGATTTATCGGTATTTGGTGGTAAGCCTTTTCTAAGTCCAACGTTGAAAATATCGTTTTGCCTGCCAGTATATTTGTGAAGTCGTGCATGTGGTATGGGATAACTATCAGGAATTGTTGTTGAGTTTAATTTTTGATAGTCCCCGCATGGTCGCCATGTCGCCTTTTTCTTGGCCATGTGTAATGGTGAAGCCCATGGACTTTTCGATGGACGACAAATCCCTTTCTTCACTATGTAATCGATTTATGCTTTGGCGCATTTGTAACGATTTGGCGATAAACGTCTTGCTTTTTGTTTCACTGGTGGGCCGTTTGTTACAATGTGGTGACATGTCGATGTTGATGCTATCGGTTTATTTTCTGGATTTGGCGAAATACCCTTGAAGTTTCTTAAAAGTCGTGTGTATCTATTTGATTGATTGATTACTGTGGCTGTTAGTGCTTGACATTCTGAAATGACACAGCTGATTTGAAGTTGTGTTGTTTGATCAATGAGTTTGGCATTGTTTATATCGAGGCTATAATGTGCCAGGAAATCGGCACCAATAATTGCCTTCTCGACTTCAGCCACTAAGAATGTCCAGACAAACTGACGACGTAAATGTAGATTGAGTTTAATTGTCTTTTTACCATAAAGATTCATCGGCGTTTCATTCGCTGCATATAAATTTGCTTGAAATGGCTTGATGTTTTGCTTTTGAGTTTCTGTTGCAGGAATGATTGAAATACCAGCCCCGGTGTCAATATGAAATTTATAATTCGATGTCTTGTCGTGAATAAATAATCCCTTGGATGCTGTGCCGAGCTCACAGACTTCCTGATTCGCTCGGTCTATTCGTTTTTTGATGACATTTGGCTGAATTTGCATGGTTCTTTGCATTTACGTGCGGTTGATCCAAATTTGTAATGCCACCAGCAAAGGTCAAATTGGTTTCGTCCAGAATTTGAATCATTTCGCTTTGCATTTGGAGAACGTGCAGGCGTAGAGCTACGAGAATGTTGTGTATTTTGTGAACGAAGAATTTGTTTCATGTCATTCGACAACTTGTCGACTTTTTTCCGTAACTCTTGAAGCTCCACATTCGATGTTTCACTATTTTTTTGCTGCATTCCAACTGCATTGATTTGTCGGCCAGTCAAGAAAGATCCACCTTTCCTCGCGTCGAGTATACGGTCAGCTGTAGCTGCTTCCTGATTTAAGTCAATGCCGCCATCGGTAGAAAAAATAACGCGCATAGTTTCGGGCAAGTTTCTCACCCATAATTGACGCAACAGATCTTCATTGATAGGGGTATCTGCAGCTTTTGTGCGCATTTCGGCAAGTAGTTTTGATGGCCTACGATCTCCTAATGGCATGTCCTCTACTAGTTTAGTTATTTTCGATTGCTCGCTATCGACGTATTCGCGTACAATGCGTGCTTTTAGTGTTTCGTACATTGCTCCGGTTTCTGGCGGCTTTTTACGAAAATCGGATAATTTCACAACGACATTTAGCAGTTAAATGGCTTATGATTGTGTTATATTTTTTGGTATCTGACACGCTTGCGAGAATCATAGGTCCACATTATCTGTGAAAAACTCTGGCAATCTAATTTTAGAAACTTGTGATATGCCAGCGGAATTTTCGCCAGTGTATGATGTTCCTTGACTTGGATTAGCTGTTGGCTTTTTGTTCTCTAGCTCATCGTCTGACTTTCCCATCTCATAATATATGAAAATAACGCGCTGCAGATGTAATATTTGTCGAATTTGTTGCTAATGTGTAATTGATTGTTTAAATAAATGTAGCTGGATAGGGTTTACTATTGCATGAAAAGTTATCCGACGTTGGTTATGTTCACGCACTGTGAAAAATGCAATAAAATGAACAAATAATGAATGCTTTACTTGATATCCGGAATATTCTTGATGCAAATGTGTTCTATTTCCAATTTTGTTGGAAAATAAAGGGGATGATTAAGGATTTCGTGATGGAAAATTTTTCACGTGTCCTTTGTTCCATACTTGTCCACAGATCGGAGTCACCAATTTAACTTTTCTGTATCGCGACGGCTATACAAAATTGTTATTATGTAAATGAAATACTTGGAAATATTTTTCCTACTTTATTTCACATTAATCTAAAAAACTAACAATAAGAATTCGACTATAGCAAAATAATTACAACCGCACGAGAATCTGTCTAGTAAAAAACTGTAACTGTTATTTTTACTTTGTGTGATCGTGTTGCCAGCATACTTGCAATTGTGTGTTATGATATACTTTTATTTTTACATGTTGGCAAAAATGAAATTATTGTTAGTTGTTTATACTAAGAGCTACGAGAAGGTTTTGCCGTAATGCGCTAGTGATGCCACAATAGCATATCTTTATCGCACTGTATAACAATATGTATTTACTTTCGTCTCCACTGATTGATGAATGGTGGCTCGAACTTTTTCACGGAAAGCCCGAGTCACTGTTAACAACGATGCCGAGGCGGGTATCTTAGTTAGAGTGACTTGCTCAGCTTGTTCGATAAGAATGATTGTCATTCTATTCAAAGATACCAGGCGCATGCAATATTTATGGTGGCATTCATGTTATGCCCCGTTTAGGTACTGGCCGAGAACAGACGAATAAACACAAGCACAAATATATAAACGAGTTTCACGTTTCCGAGAGCCAAACGGTTACTTTCGATTTTCCAAACTGGTTTTAAGAGCACATCATGTGTCCCGATGTGGTTACGATGCGCCCCGGATTTGAACGAAATGCAGTTTTATGATTATGACTATAACAATCTAGCAGAAATGATAAAAAAAAGCTTTTTCATAATTTTTTGTTTTCTGGAAGTCATAATTTAAGTTTATTATTTTAACGTCCTCATGGCTTTCCAGTGATATTACACTTGATGATCATTTCTAATGTTAAACAATGCAATATTTTTTTTGTTTTCCTTAAAAAATCGACAATTTTTCGCACATAGAAAGAAAAACAATAAATTGTGCACATAGGGTATAGTAAGCTAGGCTACCCGAGCGTTCTTATATGAAATACATATTAGTTCATATGTAAAATCGGTTTTTTAGGATTCGACAAAAAAGTTTGTGTAAGCTAAGGGCGCGTTTATATTCTGCATGTTTATTTTAGCTGCCCTTCTGCGCAGTTTCGGGTTGTGGGAACGCGCCCCAAAAGTTTGCACCCCTGGCCACCGCCCACCTGGCCAGCCCTAAGCTACGACACTGACCTGAAGCTCTTTAAGTTAGTAGAGTAAATTTGTTTGTTTCTTTGTGTATTTATTTTGTGGTGAAATCCTCCTAGATTCTCAGTAATCTTAACTTGCTTAAATTGAGCCCGCTAATTTTTCACTTCACCTGATGATTTAAAAACATAGGGAAGAAAACTCTGTTGCAATCATTTCATTTTCACCGCAAAAGTAAAACTACAAAAAATTATGCACTCTTAAATAATAATGATTCTTGGCTCGACAATGCCTAAATAGCACATTCGTATAAATGAACTTTTCCGATTATGTAAGTACTTCTAACACTTCGTGTAGAAATGCGAACAATTAGTAATAATTTAAATTACGCTCTATGAAAATTCCTCACCAACATCAAAACTTAGAACTTAATATATCCGCATAAATTCTCATGCAAACTTTCTAAATTTTTAATTCCTACATTCACACAGGGATCCTCGGATACTGGAGCTCCTATATGAAGAGGCAAAACATAATGTGCTGGCTGGACGTTACATCATGGAGTCCGTTCACTCCATAATGCTCGGCGGAATTCAAGCACGAATAGAATTGGGTCCATATAATTCGCATACGCATACAATCAGTTTTTTTCGGTAAGTTGAATCATATGAATTTGTACGAGTATCCTTGCGGAGTGTGCGGAAATCCATGAGTGGCTTTCAAACCCGAATATCGGACGGTGTGGGAATATCAGTGTGCAAGGATAAATTATAGCTTTTGAATAAGGACTCATTTTGTAAAGTTGAAATGAATTAAATATAAATTGCTCGGAAAATTCGTCTTACCACTTTCTGGTTGGAATCAAAAATGAATTTTAACTGGACTCAATTAAATTCCACCATAAAGTTTCGTAGTCCTCAACTTCATTGTACTAAATTTATAAATGTGAAAATGTTCTTGTAGCCAATCTTGCTTTACAATCACATTAGATAATGATGATAACATTGAATAAACTCTCCATTGTTGTTTTATGTGGCATCGAAACTCAAGCCCATAATCGTTTAGAGAACTCGTTATCCTTGCACATTCACCAAACCCTTAATTGCATGGGTTTCATCCAGTCTACATACTTTCTCCTCCATTCCTTCATTTGCAGAGAGAGCCAGTCGAGATTTCTACCTCAACATGTTGCCAAAAATTCGAGTTGGTCCTGGTTGCCGGTCAGCAGGAAAAACTCGGCTGAAGTGAAACTTTTGGAGCAATTCAAGCGGGTACCGCAGGCCGCAACAACGAGGAAACTGATGCGAAAATACTTGGAATTCTGTTGGGCGCTTCCGTTTTATGGGTGAGAAACAACATGGAAATTTGCATTTAATAGTGTACTTAACACGACATTAACTCGAGTAGGGAGTAAATTCGAAACCAAAAGTTATTCGGCGCTAGCTTAGCTGCTCTTGTCATAAATATGCATGTGGCGTAACTTTAGCACTCTAATAATAATTATTGTCGAGTTGACCATGTGCTGGTGGTTGTAGTGTTGGAAATTTTCTAATAATTTTATTCGTATCCTTTTGCAGCGCTGCATTTTTTCATGGGCAAGTCGAACAGCCGGTTCGAGGTCTTATGAGCTTAGTTAATCACAAGGACATCTCTGTAATTATAGCAATCAATGAGCGTGGAGTTTTTATTATAGATCCCTTAGAATGTGTAAGTATATAGTTTTAACTTTCAATCTTTTTTGTGGCATGCAACGGTAGTTTGTGCGTAAAATGTATTTAATAAGAAGTAATCACAATCCAGTAAAGCTATTTGAGTAGGTCTATAGGTATATAAGAAATTAAAATGTACCACAAGCTCCCTAAATAGAGTAGAATACACTCTACCGAATCTACGCTGACTTTGAAAGCTACAGGTATATTCGACCACTGGAGTTTCTAATATCTGTAGCATCGGTACCTATGAATATGAATGTATTTATAATTGGATCTCGGATAGAAAAGCTCAGATTTGGAAATCCAATAAAAGAGAGCTGTTTTTGAAGCGTCATTTTTACCTAAAAAGATAAATATAAATAATCAGGAATCGTTCTTATTAGCTTTTATTTAATTCGGCACCATACAGTCTGCAAATAAAAAATATTTTTTTTTTGTGCGATCAATTCCTATTTACTGGATTAAATTTTGATGTCACATCTCCAAATATTAAAAAAAAAAAAAATAAGCCATTGATCACAAGATACGATCTACAAACATATAACACAAAAAGTCTGCATTCACCCATAATTTCGAAACTTTAAAATCTTCGTTAGAGTGTTATTTCAAGATTCAAGAGCTTTATTAGGTGATTTTTCATTTTTTTCTTTGCATATATACAATTCATCCATAGCTTCACCTAATAATATACATGCGGGTTGTGCCTTAGGGCTTTTCCCGGAGTTCAATAATAATTTACTTTAATTACATTATAATATCTATTAATTTTTAGGTAAAAGAAAATATTAAAATGTTGACACCGGCAACATTATCGTACATTAATGGATTATAAAAGAAGTTTGTAAACATCATCTGCTCTAATAACTAGTTTAAACATTTTAAAATTAATTTCTTTAAAATTAAAGTACATTGTTTCCTGAAGACGACCTTAAAAACTACTCATTCGCTGCGTCCATAGAGCAGACAACTCCCGCCTTGTGCTCCTTGGCTCTCCAGATTCCTGCTCCCGCAAGCTTTTCTACATACAATTTAATCGGCTCCATTCCTGTCTCCTGGTACAGTGCCTCTTTGGGATAAGACCGTCCATCCTCCCGTCTATATAGCCCTGTGCAAGCCCGAAGGGTTTTTCGCTCCACTAATCCTACCTTGCCCCATTTTGTTTTCGGAGCTCCAATCCATATCATCATGTGATGATCGGACGAATCAAAGTTTTATAGGCCAAAACCTTGACTCGCTGGCTCGCTGTCGAACGTTTCCTGAAAAGAGGTAAAAGAAGGTGGTAGGCATAAGTCACTTTTTTCAAAATATTATCAACGTGAGCACTAAAGATAGCTTTTTTGTCGAAAACTACCCCCAAGCACTTCGTTTGCCTAGAGCAGTGCACCATCTGTCCATTCAACTTAACCCTGAAGTCACAGATGCCTCTTGCACGACGACCGATGTTTTTGTGGGGGTCCTTGAACGCAATTAATTCACTTTTCTTTGTATTTACCTTGATTCCCCATTTCTGGTAATATGCTGTAAGAGATTCCAAATATCTTTGGAGCGGCATCCTAGCAAAGCGCAAGTTGCGCTCAGACGACCACACTAACAAGTCGCCAGCGAAGAGGTTCACCTGGAGTCCAGGCTTATATTCATCTCTTACGCCCGGGACATCAGAGGTGAATATGTTGAAAAGAAATGGGCCTAATAAAGACCCCTGTGGGACCCCCGAGTCAATACTAAATGGGTCTGACCTAGCTCCACCAGCCACCGCAAAGGCAGTTCGTCCCCTCATGAATCTGCCTATAATTTTCACAATATAGGCTGAAAAGCCAAGATTTATCATTTTGTAGAGGAGCCCATTGATCCTTACAGTGTCAAAACCTTGCTCCACATCGATCAGGCAAGCTACAACAAACTTATTGCTGTGCCAGTTTCTCGTCATATCGGCTTGGAACACATTCATAACATCGACCGTAGAGTGAGCTTTTTTGAAGTCAAATTGTCTTCCCGGCACAATTCTTGCCCCAGCAGAGAATTGTAGAATGCCTTCAAGTATTACCTTTTCAAGAAGCTCACCAATTTATGAAAGCAACAAAATCGGACAAGTATCGACTACGTCAGTACTGCCCGACTTCTTGGGTATTTCGAATATTTGTCTAGCACAATTGATCATTGTGCTGCTCACTAACGAAGTAACGGAAAAGTTCTCACTTACTTTCTCCCCTTGAAGAAATTTCGCAAAATGTTTTGCTATAGAGTCAGCGATGGCTTTGTCATCCATGAGCATGGATCCATCATAAGTGAGGACCCCGGGCAGCCTTTTTCTGCCCGTTATCTTATTGATGTGAAGAAGCATACAGGTTTGGTTTTGGTTTGATACTTTCCAGTGTCGATATCATTCGGTTTAGAGATGTAATCACTAGGTGAATACGTTCGTACTCCCAGTTGACCATATTTAAATTGCGGTGGTAGATTCTTGCGAGTAGCTTTCTAAGCCGACTACGTCTACGATGAAGCTCCAAGATGGCTTCTGGTAAATCTCAATAAAAGTAATTTGTCGAGGATTTCTTAATGGAGGTCTTTGAGATAACCGTATCCAGGGTTGAATTTATACAAGCAACTCCCTCATTGAACCTGTACTCAATTTGGTTCTCTGTTATCCACGATTTCAGGAATGCAGGTTTATTGGTGGGGTTTAGCCACGATGTATGCTTGGCGTTCAGGTCACCAGCAAGAATATAATAACTATGCAGCCAGTTCAATTCGAGTATTTCAAACAAGGAATTGAGCTTCTCCTTGATCTTGAGATCATTTCAAGCAGTTGCATGGGTAGAGATAACGAAGAGGTTATCCCCACCTGGCAGGGAGATTTTGTTAACGGACAATTCAAGATGTTAAAAGTTTTTGAATTTGACTTTACATTATTTTGGAAACAATAGGGTCTTCTAACCAATATTCTGGTAACACCGCTGCCTGATCACCGTTTACTGTATCGTTCCTTACGAATTAAAAACCCTTGATTGTCATGGAGTGCCATGAATCAAAGTAGATTTCAGTGGGACTCAGAACGGACTTAACGTTGATCGAGATGAGATGAAGCCTATCCAAAGAAATATCACTGGATGCCAAGTTATTTTGGGGTATTTGAAAACCCCCAAACCCTGAAAAAAAAGTTAATTTTTGAATCCTGTCTATCAATTCTCTCCAATAAAGAATTTAATAGCGGGTAAATTTTAAGAAGCAGCTAATTATTGCCGCTTACATTATTTATGTTATTTACAATGTCTGCTGGTCTTCTACCAGGAAGTGCAAATGACATCCTGGGCTTGACAAAGTTGGTAGGTATCACACTGCAGTGTACTTGATTGTGTTTTTGAGTAAATTTCATATTTGCATCTTGATACCGGAGGCATTCTCGATATAATGCTGGATGACCAAAGACACCGCAGCTCACACAATACAGTTTTTCTTTTGGCTCCATCTGAGTCAATTTATACTCGCCGGGGGCATGGACATCTTTACACATCTGTATATCATGGCACAATTAGCAGCCAAATGACTGTATCTTTTGTATCTATAGCACTGGTTCACCTCATTCTTCTAGAGGCATTCCCACTTCACTACTCAGAAGTTCAAGTTCCTTATTTTTTGAAGGGCACTTGAGCTGCTTTTGCTTGAAATTCGGACTAAGTAAAAAGGAAAATTTTTACGCTCAACAATCGATCTCCTTATTGCGAAGTCTTTAACTGCAATAAATTATATTTCTGATGCAGCTTCTTGAAGAACCTAAAGGAAATCGACTGTGTCCTCTTTACTGTCTAGTCTCTTCAACATAAAGGTCTGATTTTTTCGCTCTTGGAAGTGTACATAAAGTGCAAAACCTCTCCAGAGTTTAACGCACTTTTTGCTGTCGAACAGTCAACCAGTGGCTTAATTTTAATCGTCAGTTTGTCCACATCTTTGCCAGTTTGTCCAAATACATTTATGGTGGGACTTTTTCTTACTTTTGATTAATGTTGACAGACGGAGAGGCAGGCAAAACTTTTGGTTTTCTCTCCCTATTTTTAATTTTTAAATATTCGATGAATTTATTATCAGGTCTAGTAAAACAACATTCAGAATTTTCGTTACTTTGATCGTCTTCAATGTTCTTGGAATCGTCTAGCCTAGCTAGCGCTGCATAATAGTTTATACTGACCGTTGCTCCACCTGCGCTGAGGACATCTTCTTGGTCAGGTTCCTCTTGTGGTTCGTTTAATTTTTTGTCCTCGTTTGGCTTTGAATTTACTTTTTTTCTTTCTTGGTGGTTTCGTTTTCTATGTTGAACGTTCGTTTGCTACAGTATGTTAAGTAAGCATAATTTTGAAATAGTTTATTTAACAACAGTTTTTGACTTATACATACATTGAATACATTCTGAGGTAATGCGCTTGCAGTTTAATAGTGAGTCCAATATCTACCAGCATCAATTATTGCTTGGAATCTCTGAGGCATACTTTCCACTAAATTTTCCGCGTATCGAGGGGAATCTCCTTCCAAATGAGTCGAATTCATCGGGAGAGCTACTTCAAAGTGTAAAGACGTTTTCCACGGAGCTTCTGCTTGCTGTAGGCCCAGACGTTTTCGATAAGATTTGCATCAGGCGATTGCGAAGGCCAATCAAGTGTCACAATGCATTTTTCCCGTTTCCATTCAGTACAGAGGTGGCTACGGTGTTTGGGATCATTATCGGCACTCCGTCATTTTACATTGTTTGTGCACAGATGTTCCCGAATGGTGACGTGTGATAACTCGAGACCTTTTTGCTTCAATTTCGCTTGTCATTGGCGTAATGACAAGCCAGGATTGCGCGGAAACAAATCCACGATTCACTTTTCGTCCTTTTTGGTCGCTTTTCCTACCGAACCACGCTTTGGAAGGTCATCGACGGTTTTTGACTCTTTAAATCGTTAAACCTACTTTTTGAAAAACGATACAGACTTTTTAATGTATTTAGCCGCCACTATATAGTTCATTTTTGGTCCTTTAGGGTTTTCCCGATGGAAGGTTGACTTCGACTGAATTTTTTTTCAAAGCGCCAACGACAGAGGTTCTCTCTACCGATCAAAAAAAAAAATTGAAGTCGATATCACTTACCGATCGCAAGCTATGCTAGACACGCTCTTACTTAACAGACTGTAACGAGCTCTTCTAACGACTGTATGTACTATAGATGTCTGGCATTTACTAGTATGTCAAGGGTAAATCGATTAAAAAGAATAACATTTGCAAATGAATGCATAAATGAGACCTAATATCGTTGCTTCTCGATAGAAATTTACCTATATATATATATATATATATATATATATATATATATATATATATATATATATATATATATGTATGTATATACAGGGTGCGTACGGTATTTGAGGACAACTTGAGAGTAGAATTAATTAGCTTGTATTTTTAACAAAATTCAATGAAATTTCAAGAATTTTTCATGCAACGTTAAATTAATATATGACTATAAAGTTATACAATAAAATCGCCATTAGCAACAATAACCTCTTCGATCTGGGTCCGGAAACGATTACATGCCCGATTCAAATGCTCCTTGTTCATATTGACCATAACGGCATTAATAGCACTCTCCAGTGAAGAAGTTGTATTATGAGAATGCTTATTGGTCTCACGCTCGACTACACGTCATGCTTAATAATCCCAAGGATTAAGGTCTGTGGAGCTAGGTGGCCATACGTTCAGTGTTATGTTTCCTGAAAATTTTCGGCCATCCAATCTTGTGTCGCCATCGCTTTATGTGAAGGAGCAGAGTCCATCTGTCATTTCTGCGATTGGTCTTTCAATCTTAGTCAAAATTTTTTTCGTCGGAAAAAAAAACCATAACATTTTGGGCGCCTCAGGGTGTTTGATTTTGTTTGAAAGACTTTTTGAGCGGAGAACTATCTGTTCCCGTGTTCGTTCTGACATGAACTTTTCTCTGCGCATCACGTAAGACTTATACCGAAGGTCTTCGTGGACAACTCTACGAATAAGGCGCTTAGAAACATGAAGCTCACTCGCAAGGACCCTCATTGATTTTGAAGGGTGATTTCATTTCGCAACACAGTTGAGATGGTCTTTTATCCCCAAGTTCTAAGGGGCTCACAGACTTAGAACTTGGGGATAAAAGACCATCTCAACTGTATTGCGAAATGAAATCTCTCGTAGGAAACCAGCTCGGGGAAGATGCTCTGCATGCTCTTTAGCTACGTAGCTTACCACCGCAAGTGCTTGCAAAATTGAGCCATTAACATTAATGGCGGACAAAATTTTAAAAGAAAGTGGAATGGCCTCGATAGCCGCCGTCGGGAATAGCGAATCAAGTGTTAACGATGATCTACGAAATTAAATTGCATCTCTCACAAAAGGGCTTGAAGCGTTCAAAATGTACAACTCACGCAGAAATAATTCACGTTCGTCCTGCCGCCGGACCTAAAACCAATCACGATCTCGTTCCCAAACTGTTTGCTTTTACCATCGTCGATTCGGTGCAAAAGCGCAAAAGTCTCGAAAACCGTGCACTTTCGTGACGAAAAACTAAAATGCTCGTCGTTATGTGCGGTAGATGACGACGGCCAATACCAAAACCACCTACTCATAAGAGAACGTCGCGGCGGGACTCTATTTTTGGTCGACACTGGAGCTGATGTGTTGGTAGTTCCACCTGAAAAACACTGCCTTCGTAAAACACCAGCGCCTTTAAAGCTACACTCAGCAAACAATACCGTGCTCACCACACACGGTGAACAACTGATGGATCTGGATTTTGGACTACGACGCCCGATGAAATGGTTCATCACAATCGCAGACGTAGCACGTCCAATTCTCGATGCAGACTTTCTTCGCAAATTTAACATAATGGTGGATTTAAGGAACAAACGGCTGGTGGATGGCAACACGCAACTCTCTACTCTCGCAAAAGTTTGCAAGGATTCAGGAAAAATTCCAATTTTAGCCCAGGATAATCAATTCCGCGAGTTGCTATCAACATACGCTGAAGTCACATCCTCCTCAAATTTCAACAGTTCTCTGACGCACAACATCTGCCATAGAATACACACAACAGATGCACCAATAGCTGAACGAATGAGACGTCTTCCACCAAAAAAGTATGCAGCTGCCAAATCGGAATTCGACTACATAGTCTCGATGGGATTTTGCCGTCCATCTGACAGTCCTTGGGCCAGTCCATTACATTTGGTCCAGAAAAAATCCGGACATGGGAGACCATGCGGTGACTATCGTCGCTTAAATTCGATAATGATTCCCGATCGTTATCCCATCGCTCACATCGAGGGCTTTGCGAATCATTCGTACAACAAGACAATTTTTACCACTTTGGGTTTGGAGCGCACATGTCATCAGATTCCGATACATCCTGATGATATACTAAAGACTGCAGTCATCACGCCATTTAGAACTTTCGAATTTTGTCAAATGACTTCGGCTTATGGAACGCTGCGCAAACATTTCAAAGATTTATCAACACCATTTTGCGTGGACTGAAATTCTGCTACGGCTATCTTGACGATATACTTATAGCGTCAAAGTACCTAAAGGAGCATCACAAACATCTGCAGGAAGTTTTCGAATGATTAAAGGTATATGGCGTCAAAATAAATACACCCAAGTGCGTATTCAGAGCAAAGGAGGTAAAGTTTTTAGACTACTCAATTTCGAGTGAAGGAACCAAACCCTTACCGGATCGAATAGCAGCCATTACAGATTTCAAACAACCAAAAAATAATCAATTTCTATAGGCGATTATTGCAGAATGCAGTAGACGTATTTTCTCCCTTAAATTCTTATTTGGGTGATATAAAGTCAAACGACAAAGAGCCGATTATTTGGAGCGAAATAACCAAGAAAGCGTTCGAAGAAAGCAAAACGATGATTGGAAATGCCGCATTATTGGCTCACCCTAACAACGGAGCCGCTTTGATTCTTCCAACCGACGCATCGGAAGTAGCCATTGGTGCTGCTTTGGAGCAAAAACAAGGTGATGTATGGAGACCACTAGGATTATTTTCGAAAAAGTTGAGCCCAGCGCAGACAAGATGTAGCAAGTATGACAGGGAGTTATTAGCTATTTACGAGGCTGTCAAATATTTCAGGTTCATGCTCGAAGCAAGGAATTTTTCGATTTAGACTGACCACAAGCCTTTAACTTTCGCCTTTGCACAACGTTCGGACAAGGCTTCTCCACGGCAAATGTGACGATTGGAATTCATTAGACAATTCTCGACGCAAATTTCCTACGTTAAAGGCTCACGGAATTTTGTTGCTGATGCATTCTCCAGAATCAACGCTTTTACGGAATTCAAAACTCCAAGTGCAGAGGATATTGCGGAAGAACAAGCTAACGATTAAGAGCTGCAACATCTCCTTAATGCGAACACTTCGCTAAAGCTAAAACAATTTCCATTAGGAGATGGAAATGTTTTATTCTGCGACGTTTCAATGGGAAGTCCAAGATCATATATCCCAGAGTCTGAGGAAGTCCTTGTTCGAGAAAATTCATGGATTATCACACCCAGGCGGAAAAGCCACGTGCGAAATTGTCTTCAGGAAATATGTGTGGCCTGGAATGAAAAAGGAAGTAGTAATATGGACTAAGAACTGCGTAGCATGTCAGCAATCTAAAGTTCATCGACACGTTACTCTTACCCCGCAAAACTTTCCAACGACAGATCGCAGTTTCCAACACATACACGCAGACATTGTTGGTCCGCTTCCATCATCGTATGGATACACCTACATATTCACGGTAATAGATCGGTTTTCTCGATGGTCTGAAGCAATACCGTTGGAAGACATTGCTGCAGATACAGTCGCTTCAGCATTCTTCACAAACTGGGTGGCAAGATTCGGATCACCTGAAACAATAACCACCGACCAGGTAGATTAGTTTGAGTCTGCATTGTTCTAAGCCATGTTGCAGTTTATCGGCAGCAACAGGATTCGAACCCCAGCGTATCATCCCGCTTCTAATGGAAAGGTTTCATCGTTCCTTGAAAGCCGCAATCATGTGCCACGAATCATCACATTGGATTGACGTTCTGCCACCAGTGCTCTTAAGATTAAGGATATTTCTCAAAGATGACATGTGATGTTCAGCTGCGGAAATGTACTATAGGTTGCAATTACGGTTGCCCGGAGAGTTCTTCAGCGATGATTCGTCTCCTGATAAGCCGCACATTTTCATTGAAAAGTTCCGACGGAAAATGCAAGCACTAAACCCGACACCTGCCGCACACCACGACCAACGAAGCGTTTTTGTGCACAAGGACCTGTCCAGATGCAGCTATGAATCTCTGCAGCAGCCATACAGCGGTCTTCATGAAGTCATCGAGCGTTTAGATGAACGAGTCTTCAAAATACGCGTAGGGAATAAGATCACAAACATTTCCATAGAGCGTCTAAAACCGGCACATCTTGAAAACGACTCGCAGGATTTAGCTAGTAGACCATCATATGACGGAGCAGCAAACTTTCATCAACCCAAAGTGCTCAAAACGTATGAAGGACCTATGTCAAAATTACGACAAGTATATCGTTATCACTTAAAGGAGACTGCTGTAGGGCATTGCCGTGTTATGTGCTGCCACCTGAATGTCACGTCATATTATTTTCAATTATGTATAGATTTAGATTGTTATGTTTGAGACGAAATCGCGACCTATTGATATTTTTATGATATACTTCAGTTAGTAGTAATAATCGCGTTTTCATTACTACATATCAGCCAACCATTATTTAACGAACTACCTGTATTCATGCGTAAAGTTACGCAAATTTCAATGGACGGGCCATGTAGAACGAGTGGAAGGAATCCGGCTACCCAAAAGAACGTTATGCGGTAGAGTCTAAGTGCAAGCATAAGCGGGAAGACACGATAAAAGTTTATAATAGATCTCCGCCCGGGGATGATCAATTAGCCAACAAGGCTCGGCTTTAGCTATCGTGGCATAGATGATGATAAATAAGGAATATGAGCCTTTATACGCGGCTTTTATAGCCCCCTTGAAAAGCTTTGTTCGAATTTAACCTTTAAGATTTAAAATATTTTCATTTCAAATATATAAAATTTTCTTATTTTTTGAATTTTTTGTTCGACGGCCTTAACTCTCTTATAGCGCTGCAGTAAACTCAGTAGTTTATTAGCTAAGTAAGTATTTTCCAACAACCCTTTAATGGAGTATCAATTAGTATAGAATGTTAGGAAAATTGAATGGTTTCTCACTACTTTTACGAATGATTAGTACAATATTTTGAAGCAATTTTGGATTTAGTTAGAAGTGCCAGTTTTGTTGGGTTTAATGACATTTATTTATTTATTTATTTATTTATTTAGATCCATTTAACAGACTAAGAAGTCCAATTACAAAATAGATTAAAAAATAAGCAGACTTAAATCTAAAGCGTATGTGCTAAGTTAAAAATAAGTATAATTAAAAAATTGAACGGAATTCATAATAATTAAAGCCTTAAGTCTATTCTTAAAAACAAAGTAAGATAAGGAGAAAGAACCAAGCTCAAGATCATTATGTTTTCTAATGATACGCGGCATTATTGAATGAAAGTATAACTCAGTCCGGGCATATGGAACCTCAAGAAGACTACTAGATCGCATAGGACGTGCAATCTGTCTGAAGTACAGGTCTTCTCTAAGAGTGGATAAAATATGATGGTGGTATAGTTTATATAGAAAACATTGATCTAACAATGTTCTACGAGAAGACAAGGAAGGAATGGAAAGAACAGATAATCGACGCTCATAGGATTCGTAGGGCAAATTAAATTTGTAGAACAAAAACCGTGTGAATTTTCGCTGGACATTTTCAAGTGAAGTTACTAAATACTGATGTCGAGGAGACCACACAACTGAACAGTATTCAAGAAGCGGGCGAACAAGGCAGGTAAATAAGCGGACAGCAGTAGCAATGTTTTCAAATTTCTGGAGATGTCGCAGAACGAACCCAGCAGCCTTCGATGCTCTAGTTATTATACATAGGATATGGACATCGAATTTGAGCTTGGGGTCAAAAATTACACCAAGGTCCTTGCATGAGTACGCAGAAGAGAGAACAACATTACACAAAGTATTGTTGTACACTAAAGTAACCGCTTTAAGAGTAAAACTCATCTTAAAGCATTTGGATACGTTTAAAGAAAGAGCATTTGTCGTGCACCAACTACTGAGATTAAGTAGGTCATTTTGAAGAAGCTGACAGTCGTCAAGAGCCCTAATTACTCGAAACACTTTGAAATCGTCAGCATAAAGGAGGCAGGGAGAGGATATTACAGAGGGAAGATCATTAATGAACAGTAGGAAAAGAAGAGGCCCAAGGATAGACCCTTGAGGGACACCAGAAGACGGGCAAAAAGGAGATAACAGTGTTCCATAAAGACTAACACAACACGAGCGATTGAAAAGATAGGACGTGATCCAGGAAAGTAGAGAACCAGATATACCAAGCATAGATAGCTTTTGTCCAAGAATATAATGATTCACAGAATCAAAGGCTTTGGAGAAATCAGTAAAGATGGCATCTACTTGACATTGTTTATCCAGAGCTTTTGCAATGTAGTCTGTAAATTCAGCTAAGTTTGATGAAGTGGAACGGCCCTTCAGGAACCCATGCTGTTGCGGTTTCATAACTGAACTCATTGATTCAGAAAGTCTGTTGTGAACAATGCGTTCAAGCAGCTTAGGGAAACAGGAGAGCAAAGATATTGGACGATAATTAGAAACAATTGAGTAATCACCATTTTTAAAGATGGGGACAACATTGGCATCTTTCCAATAAGTGGGAAAGATACCAGAACAAAGGCTAAGGTTGAAAATGAGAGATAAAGGAAAACACAGTGAGGAACTGAGTGACTTAACAAATATATTCGGTAATCCATCTGGACCGGGACTGACGTTAGGATCTAGCGAATTGATTAGAGCTTCAACCTCAGAAGGGTTGGTGGAATAGGATGTAATTAAGACTGGACTTGCTTCGAATGTATCGGTGGATGAATACCTTATGTTATGAGGTGAAAATGTAGAGGAGAAGAACTGGGCAAATAGGTCTGAAACATCCTGTGGAGTAGACGCTACAGTGTTGTTCCATGTAACATTACAGGGAATAGTAGAGGACGATTTCAAGGAACGAATGTAGGACCAAAACGGTTTGACATTGTTTGTTATGAGGGAGCTCTCGAGACTGCTGAAGTAATTTGACATGGCTATCCTTATTTCGCCTTTAGCAATACATCTCAGCCGACAGAAATCTATCTGGCTTGTTCAGATCCAGTTCGTTTGAAGAGCCGGTGCGCTCTATCTTTGGATTTTAAGGCACAGAGTACTCTGTGGGTGATCCATGGCTTCATATTTGCCTTACAAGGTGCCCGCTGTGGAGTAAATTTAGCAGTCAAATTACTCAAGTAGCCGTAGAATTTGCTCAAGGCACTATCGCAGTCAAGGCCGCAGAAAAAGGCATACCAGTCAACTGAGTCCATATCAGCTTTAATTTCCTGATAGTTTGCTCTAAAAAAGTTGAACCGAAAAGCAGTAGCATTTCTCGGAGGTTGGAAGGGTTCGATAGCTAGTTCTAGAGACAATGGAGGATGATGAAGGTCAGGCTTGATATAAGGATACAAAACCTGAGAGACAGATACACGATGAGCTGGGATACTTGGAAGGACAAGGTCAAGTAGACGTCCATTGGGGCTACGGATATGGTTAAATTGAACACAAGAGCAAATGGAAAGAAAAGAAGACAGCAGCATAGATAAATGATTTGCAGACGAAATAGAAGGAATCGTATGAGTGTCCCATTCCACGGATGGTAGGTTGAAATCCCCACACACAACGATTTTGAATGAGGGTGACGACCAAGAAGGTAGGAGGATAGTTCATCAAAAAAAGATTCATACACAACAAAGGGAGAATTGGAGGGAATGTAAACAGTGCAAATTAATAAAGAGGTATTTTTTGGAAGGGAAATTTTCACAATAACACATTCAACGGCACGAGCAAAACAGAAGTCAGTACATAGCGAGCTAAAAAGGGATTTGCAAACAGCAACTAAAACTCCACCACCATCGAGTTTTTTTGTTGCAACAGGATCACGATCACATCGGTAGACTGTATGATCAGGTAGAAATTCGGTACTTGCGATACGTTCATTCAGCCAAGTTTCAGCTAAACAAATGACAGAGTCATTCGCTAATTGGCAGGAGAGAGATAAGTCATTGAGCTTGGTTCTTAAGCCTCTGACATTTTGATAATACATAGAAACAGAATTGCATACAGAGTTCCTATCATTATTAGTTTTTGGTGAGTCGTTGAGCAGCTGCACGAAAATTCTTTCTAGGTGGAGGTGTGTAATGCTTCACCAGAGTCCCAGGTGGCCAAAAATCGCTCTGCGCAATAACCGCACAGTCTTCAGGCACAGTAATTTTGAAGGAGGCAACAATCCGATTCGGTGTGCTGTCCTTAGTCAGCTTAACACAGCATGCTTGTTAAGTTTAAAGTCTACAAAGGCTTTCAGTTCCTCCTCCGAGGTATCATACGCTAGACGAGAAACAAACAAAAATTTGAAGCGGCGGCTTCACTATGCGTATATTAGGCTCCTGCAGATCATAGGGCCTTTGTGAGTGCAATAATGTTTCAGGTACAATTCTTTGAGAGTGCAATAATGTTTCAGGTACAATTCCATAACTCATAGGAATTGATGTTTGTTCAACAGGTTGTACAAGTGGCACTATATCCACAACTCCAGAAGAAGTCGAATACAGTGAAGCAGAAGGCGTTAAGCAAGTCTGATTACCGTGCAGCTCCATCTGCGAGGCCATGCTTCGCGTTGTTATTTTAGGCGAAGCTACATTAGAAACCAATTTCTTGCCTAAGTTTTCAGATGACGTTGGTGGCTGATGTTTGGCCGCCACAAGTACTTCGTCGATCTCACACTTAGCATGACCAAGTTTTTGTTGCAGCTTCTTGAGTTCAATAGCTAAAGCATCCACAGTGCGCTTCGCACTCTGCAGGTGAGAAAGATGGCCATAGAGAGAACACTTTCTGCAAGCTTCACAGAACCAGTGTACACCTGTGTTCCGCTTCAATATGCAGTCAGAGACGGAACTTGTTAAATTCGCACACTTTGAGTGGAAATTTAAGCCACAGGAACCCGAACAATTCACTAGAGGTGCTGCCGTTGTGCTAAAGCAATGAGAATCCTATGAAAAAATTAAAGCAACTCACGAATTCAAGATACTCTAATTTCCTGACTTGATGCTGCATTAGTTCTTCCCAGAGGCAATTAATTCCATTGTATTGCCTTCAGAGCACATGTCTACCATGTATTTACACGTGCATGAAAACCAAATATAATCCTGCATGAAATCATTGGGACCATGAAACAGGATTGTTATAAATGAGTTTGATTTTAATTTATTTAGCAATGTAAGTCCATCTTCGCAACAGCATCACCGGAGCTGAATAAATAACAAAGGTAGAGGTTAACAAGCGAATCCGGGATAATGTGTTGAATTGAATTAAATCTCAAGCTATTTTCGAGCTAAATTACCAATGGATATAATGATCACCGTCCTAGTATCTACATAATATATTCAATGGTGAATGCATTGCATTTTGAAGTTGATGTAGGTAGAAAGCTTTAATTAAGTTTAATGAATAAAAGAACAGAAAGAACAATTTATTTTAAGCTCTTGCAAATAATTCCCATAATGAGACAGTTTCAAAACACAAAATACCTTCAAGGATAAAATTTTTTTAATGCATTACTTTTGTTCAATTTGCGTCAAAAATGGGGTCACGTCCATATTTTTAAATTTTAAGTATAAGAATCTGTCTAAGTTCAATGTTTTCTTGAAAAATTAATATTTTTTTCCAAACCACTTTCAATTCAACTAATTTTTAAAAGAATCCTTACAAATACCCAAAGTACTATTCTCCTACAAGAATCGAATCAGAACTTCACGAAAATAGAGATTCAATTTTCAAATATCATCGAGCAGAGAAATTCATTCCGAGAAACCTTAAGTAAAATTCATTTATTCTCTTTCAACCAGTTGTTAAATTCCATTCCAAATAATATGTACGAGTATTTACATTGTTCCTGGAACGCAAAGGTTCAGATTTATATCAACCTACAAATACTATTGAAAACTTATTCATGCTCAATTTATGAATGCTCTCTGAAAATACTGTGGGTAAAAGAATTAACGGAAAGCTTTCATAGAGATTCCCGAAAAACCAATTGCTGATTTATTCAATAAAATATCCTTATAACAGGTTAACACGTTTTCATTCAAACACAGACTACCGACTAACATAAAATAAATATGAATGCACATCTGCTCACTGTAATATCTTGTAATTGTATGTTTGAATTATTTACAGACTTTATTACTCGGATTAAGATACGAAGATTTATCATGGGATTACGCGAAACCAAGTACGAATGATGATCCTGACTGCCAGACGTGTATATTTTTGCAGGTAAGTTGCTTTTTTAAAACTGTTGGTTTGGTTTCAGCGTGTATAATATTTCAAGCAGTTTTTTGTAGTAATATAGAAAATTTCTATTCTTGGAAGATAGAATTAAATTTTTGTGGTAAGCGTTCCTCGTAATAGGACAAATAATGAGTAGAATTTCAAAAATCACATGAAATAAAAATACTTACTAGTAAAGTAATAAGTTTTAAAACACGCACCGTGCTAGTTGCGACGGTATAAAATAGAGCTTCTTGCCAACTGGGTAAGGACCTTTATCGTAAATTGCAAAATAAGGCCTGTTCCAGGTGAACGTAAAATGGATTTATGATTTTTGCGAGAGATTTTGCTGGAGTTGCTCGAACCTGCCCATCTTTTCCTAGTCAATTCATCGGATAAATCTTTATCTGCTAAGAGTTTTGTACTATACAAAACCCTATTAAAATCACGTCCTATGTCCATCTGTCTGTTCGTCCGCCCGTCCATCCGTTCGTAAATCTGCAGAAAAAAAAATGGATGTAGATCCTTCCCTCAGAAGTCGAAATGAAATCAATAAAAGTGCAAGTGCCAGTGATACGATATTTAAACCTTCTCACATAAGGCCTCTGGTTCAGTAACCTTTTTTTTTTTGTGGTAGGGAGGTGAAGGCATTTACGCACGCTGAGTCTGGCAGTGTGTGACTCCCATGGAGGATACCCTTAGACTACCCACTAAAAACCTCCCCTGTCAATCTGAGAACCTAGCCTGGAACCGTTTGACACATTACTTCGGGCCAAGGCCGCGTTTTGTTACGCCGTGGGGCGCCTTCAAGCTGGGGAGTCCCTTTCCTAGCGGGAGGGGAGAGGGGAAGAGGAAATGCCAGAAGAGCGATCCCCCAGCCCCAGCACCTCCAGCTGCTGCGAGTCCCTTTTATCTTTTAGGACTGCCCGAGCATAATGTGCCACCTGGTTCCATTTGTCAACCAATTCGAGCATCACCGCAACTATATTATCCGGGGTGAGCTCTCCCGTCTCCCTGTAGAGTTCCCTTCGCAGCATGGCCCATTTGGTACACGCAAAATATGTGTGACAGGCACTGTCCTCCTCTCCTGGGCAAAACCGACAATCGAGAGACCGTGACTTACCGATCTTGTGCAGGTAAGACTGAAAACACCCGTGCCCGCTCAAAAGCTGGGTCAGATAGAAGTCAGTCTCACCATGCCTTCGATTTAGCCACGGTCTCACATCAGGGATGAGGCGCGCAGTCCACCTTCCCTTCGTGCAATTCCTTCAAGACTGCTGCCAATCGTTGAGCGAGCGTTGTCTCTCCTCGCGGACAACCATCTCCCTCGCATCCTCGTTTCGGCGCAGGTAAATAGCGCGGCGCTCTCTAGCAAGGAGGGCGACAGGTTTCACGCCTGCAATCACTCTCACCGCCGAGTCGGAGACTGTTGGATACGAAGATGCAATTCTCAGTGCTCCTCTTCTCTGTACCTGTGCCAATCGTTTTCAGTATACCTCCTTGCTGAGAGCGTCGCCCCATACCTCTGCTCCGTACAGTAGCACTGACCCTACAGCCCTCATCAAGAGGCGTCTTCTTGATGGGCTGGGTCCCTCTACGTTGGCCATAAGTCGACTCAGGGCCAATATTCCCGAAGCAGCCTTCTCAGCCGTTGCCCTGATTTGCCCAGAGAAACTCATCTTCGAGTCGATCAGTAGCCCCAGGTACTTCACCGCTGGCTTCGATTCGATTTGTATATCTCCAATACTAATCATCCTTACTCTAGGGATTCTCTTTTTTGTCAGGATGACCACTTCGGTTTTCTCCAGTGCTAAACTGAGCCCGCGAGCAGTCATCCAGTCTCTCACTCGGCGCATTAGCATACCTAGCCTAAGTTGCGCTTGTTCAACGGTGCGTCCAGCGACCAGAGCCGCAACATCATCCGCATAGCCGACCAAGCGCGACTCATCTGGCATCTCAAGTCTCAGTAGCCCGTTGTAAGACACGTTCCGCAGGTCCGGACCAAGGGTAGATCCTTGGGCAACACCCGATATGATTTCCATCCTTCGTTGGCCCTGTGTCGTGTCGTAGAGCAGGCTTCGGTCCTTAAGGTAGTTTCTCAAAAGCCGCATTAGATATTCTGGAACTTGAAAAGAGTTTTCCAGCGTATCCAGAATATCCACCCATCTAGCGAAGTTGAAGGCATTCCTGACGTCGAGTGTCACCAACAGGACGATCCGTCGCTTGGTGCGACTATATGCCTCTGCCTTTTGGACCGCGTTCACCACCTCTGCAATCGCATCAATGGTAGAACGTCCTGCTCTAAAGCCGTACTGCCGAGGAGATAGGTCCCCAGCAGCACGAATCGCGTCAGTGAGTCTTCCCTTGATGAGTTTCTCTAGCACTTTCCCAGCCGTGTCTAGCATGCATAACGGGCAGTATGCAGACGGCGATTCGGGATTTTCCTTCCCCTTGCAGACCAGCACGAGCCTCACCACCTTCCATCGTACCGGGAAAATCCCGTCCCGTAGGCATTGAATGTGCTGAGCAGCAAGTCAGGACAATGGTGATAGACGAGCTGCAAAACCTCAGCTGGAACACCATCTGGACCTGGAGCCTTCCTCGCTTTCAGGGAGAGGACTGCCTCCTCCAGTTCCAGCTGTGTGAAGAGTGGGCACTCGACTGGTATTTCACCATGGACAGCGTCAACACAGACGGGATGGGCGGGGAAGAGTCCCCGCACTATCGCGTACATCTTTTCCACGTCATGTATACAAGGCTTCCGTAGGGCACCAAGTTTCCCCATGACCAGCTTGTAGCCAAGGCCCCACGGATCCCTATTTACATCGTCCACGAGGTCTTGCCAGCATCGGGCTTTGCTCTTGTTAATAAGCCTGCGAAGATATTTCCTGCCGGACCTGTATGCTGCTAGTCTAGTGTCTGCCTCCTCCCGTGTTCGCGCCCGCTGGGCCTCTCGCCGAAGTTTGTGACAGTCGCTTCTTTTTTCGGCGATCTCGTTTGACCAGCAGTATACTGGAGGCTTACCGTGTCGGGGTCTCCGACGGCGCATGGAAGACTCGCAAGCAGTTATGATGGTACTCATAGTTGAGTTCACCAAGTCCTTGGCTGTAGGCCCTCCACTCCCTGGCGGAGCTCCCAGCAACGGTGCGCCTGCCGTAACGTCCATCCTCCCAGTCCTCCATCCGAGTATTGAAGTTTGGGCATATGCACGCAGAGTGGCACTGTCGTGAATCTCAACAGCTATATACTGGTGATCACTAGCCGAGTAGTCCTCTAGTACTCGCCAGTTGTGTACTTTAGGTACCAGGGACTCCGAAGCGAGTGTCACATCGGGTATGGTTCCTACGCAACCCCAGCGGCGGAAAGTAGGGGTGTTACCAGTATTTAGGACAAAAAGCGCTGTTCTGGCCGCCATGTCCAAGATTTGCTTTCCCCTTGGGTCGGATTGTGGCATACCCCATTCAATGGCTCTAGCGTTAAAGTCTCCCCCGACCAGCGTGTGGCCCTCTGTGTTCGAGACAGCGTCCTCCAGGGCATCGAGTTTGGTTCGAAAAGATCGCATTGCCTCGTTAGGCGTTAGATAAACACTGAAATATGTTATCCCTGAACACCGCACCCACACAAAACCATCCCCGCGTCCATGGCCCTGCACCTGAAGGCGGGCGCTGTCTCGAACCCAGATGGCCGAGGTACCAGATTTGTCAGGGTAGCACGCTTGCGAGTCCTTGTTATGATGTTGCTCGCTCAGCAACAGGAGGTCAGCTTTCTTATCCCTTGCAAACTGCTCAAGTAGATCCTGGGCGTTTGTGCTTCGGTGCAAATTGACCTGCAGGATACGGATCATTTGAGTATCGATTTGGCTTTAGTTAGGGCCTCCTTGAAAACCCAGCATCTCCCTGTCCCCGGCTCATGTTTGAGGTCGCCGGGTGCTAGCTTAGCATCCTTGCAAAGAATGCATTTTGCCTCGTTCGTGCACTCCTTCCTTTTGTCCCCCGTTTTGCCACATTTGTAGCACAGAGATCTCCTGTAGGGTCCCCTACAGCCATACGCGGTGTGTCCGTATTCGAAGCATCTGAAGCAGCGGATAGGGATTGCTCTTCTCCGTATCCTGCAGATTACCCAACCTTTCTTAATTTTGCCCTTCGCCAGGATTTGCTGGGCGTCGTTATCAGCTAGTTCGACAATAGCCATGCGTTACCCCGTTGTGTTTTCACGTGTCAATCTTGCCTTGACTTCACTTAAGCTGGGGAACTCCCTCCTAATGGCATCCTCTACTTCAGCTTTGTCCGTGACGCAGTCGAGGTCCCTGATTTCCAGGGTGGCCATTGGTTCGAGCGAGGCAACCGTTGCCGCATCTCCAAGAACCTTTTGAACCGCGTCACGCAATGCATCTTTGTTTGTGGCCTCTGGCCCGAATTCCACCAGCAGGCCACCAGTCCGGGTTGCTCGAGCTGCTTTGATGGCAGTTTTGGTGTCGTCTGGCTTGACCGCTCCTTTAATTTCACGGAGGACATCTGCGTAGGTTCGGCCCTTAGTGGGTTTAATAAGCAGTGCCTCTTGCAAGGGTTCGCGCCGCGGTTTGCTTTTTGTTTTCTGCGGTATATCGGGGGGTTCTTTGTTCTTTTCGTGGTTGAGCTCTTTGTCTGTTTTTTCTAGGAGTAGCTTTTTGGCCGCTTTTTTCGCTGCCTTGTTTCGCACCACATGAAACTCCTCGCCTGGAGTGTCAACTTCGTTTATGGTCTCGTCCTTCCTCCTTTTCTCACGGTCGCCTTCAATTGGGCTACCGGCCATTCTTTTGCTGCTGCTAGGACCCACTGATGCCTCGAGGGAGAGCGTGTCTTTTTGGTGCTTTTCGGTTGCAAGCCACCTCCGCCTGTAGTGCGTTATGCGGCCAAAAAGCTCCTCCAGTTCAAGAATGCCATTCTTGACACTCTTGCCTATGTTTTTCTGCACTTCACAGGCAGCCCTCAGTTGTTTGACGATAGCCCCCGCTTTCCGAGTAAGCCGCTCCTCTTCGGCGTGGTCAAGGGCGATTGTGTTATTTAGCGCCACCTCTTGGGAGAGGCCCCCGTTTCCTAGCCCTTTTGCTTCTATCGCTTGGGTCGCGTTTGAAGTGGTGTCGGCCAACGGCAAAACTTCTCCCTCCCCTAGTCTTACACTGGCCTCTGTTGGTGTCACAGCTTGATCCGGATTGTGTACGTCTTGCACTGGACGCTCCGGGGTGCGCATAGTCCTTCTACTGCGCCCAAAGGCCGCAATGATGCCAGGTTGCACAACGCACTCTGCCTTCTTTCGTTCGTTAGTCCGTCTGTGGTCTGTCTCCGATGATTTAACCTGTGATGTTGACTTTGACAGTGTTTCTGGGGTTTGCTGCCTCCCCCCGCAATCGGTGACTTGTTTTATCGGTGTTCTTGCCAACAGCGGTTTTTGCCTGAAAGGGTTCTCCGTGCTAGCGTCCTGTTTGCTTGTAGTTATATCTGTTACAGAAGCCAAGTTCACCACTTCTATAACATTGCAGTCGCTGGATGACGACGACCGGGAGCCTGCTTGCTCACTACCCTCTGCCGCCGGTACTGGGGATCCGACCCCCTGCACCGTAATTTGGTTCCCCTTGTGGACCTGCATGATTTGGTTTTTTGTCTGGGTTTCCGTTCCCATAGCATTTTACCTACTGCCAGGATATATGGATAATTGATGACGCCATATATTTCGTCATGTCACAGTGAAGATCATCGACACTCAGTTATTTGTCCTGAGACTCTCCCTTCACTGCCGACCATTGTCCGCAGCTGCTGATTGGTTATTCGCAGCGAACCTTTCGAGAAAGGTCTTCCCCTATCCGCAACCCTGGGGACGCGTTTGGTTCCCCGGTCTGAGGGCACTATCGATAAATCGATAACCAAACCTTAACCTTAAAAAATGTATTTAGGAAAGTAGTAATGCATTTATATATAATATATTTATATAAAATACATTTATTAAAAATGTAAAGCTAAGCTATGATAATATATTATTCTAATCTACGTAGATAAAAACATACAAGACCTTTTAAAATAGACTTCTGTACAAAGCCACATTCTAACATGTAGATAATTTCTTACACCTATGGTTTCATATGTACAGGAATATAAACGTACAACGAGTGAGTTCAATTGCGGATCCTATTACTTGAAGGTGTTGAAGGCACGCGTTAAATAATAAACAAAAACAAATGCCTTGAACACTCTCGTTACTTTCGATGCACTTGGTATTGTTCATATGTGAGGTTTAAGAACTTCTCATATGAATCGAATGTCTTGGTTTTTCTTATAGGAAAACAGAATGTGTAAAATTTGTTCGAGAGGATCGCGCAATAGGAGATGCATGAAATGTGAATGCAATTTCCTAATGTTTAGTCAAAGCTTCTATTTTTATGAATAGAATTTTGTATAGCAATTAGAACGTGTGAAATTTACTTAAGAGGACCACACCATAGCAATACATTTGATATGAAAAATTGGGAATAGAGCTTTTGAGTAAAGGTTTTTTAGATTGTTTTGTCATGTGTCTCATGACGCAGTCGAAGAAGAATACCTCAATTACGCAAAGTATCAAACTTGGCGAGTACAGTATCGAAAATGTTAGGAAATTTGTGTATTTAGGCCCCAAAATAACGAAAACGGGTAATGAAAGAGATGAAATACGCCGAAGAATACATGTTGCAAATAAAATATTTCATTCGGTTTTGACGATTTTGAAGACCAGCTGCATGCACAGGAAAACAAAGCTCCAAGTCTACAAGTCCGCGAGAAGACTTGTAGTATTCCATGGATGTGGAACATGGACCCTAACCCAAGCATCCGCAAATATATTGAACGCCTTTGAGTGACGGGTCCTGAGGCGAATAATTGAAGCGAAGCTAGACGGGACCAATGGCGAATTCAATACAACTATGAGCTGTATGAAATTTTTGATCAAATCGAGAGCCTCAATAGATAAGTGCGAGCTGTGGTTATCTAGAAGAATTAGTACTTATCACTTCTTCAAACACCTCGTAAAATGAATGGAAAGTCTTACAAACTTTATAAAACTAGTTTCCATCATCCGCCCCAATCTGTTCCCATCACCAGTTGAGCCAGGTGGTGTACCTTGGACAAAGTGGTCCTTATATTTAACTCACCCGAAAATGGAAAAAGGAGGAATTGCGGCTCTTCCTACTGAAATGCATGCTGCGAGAGTTACCAATGTTCCTCTTTCAGAAAAAGTTACACGTCCAATTTGTTTAAATCCTTTCCGTGCAACCACTTTGTCTCATTTTTGCACTGTTGTGATCCCTGTCTTGTCTACGTTGTAAATATCTTGAGGCTCTAATTTATATTTGTCAAGTATAGATTTCAGCAATGCAAAAAATTTCACAGCATTGGTTTAGTTGAAACTTTGTAGCTCTTGATAAGCTGCTAGCTTCAGGAGTATGCAGAGATAAACTTGGGTGTCTCTTCATAAAATGATAAAACCAGTTCGTTCCTGCCATCTCATTATGGTTCCATTAAGCAGGTTTTTTAATAAAATTTGTTTTGCGTTCCGATACTCAAATTTCCTGACTTCTTTAGACGGCAACCCAAAGTAAACATCTGCAGCCGTTTTCAAATATTCGGACAACAGCAATTCTTGCTTGGTTGTAAAAACCTGTACGAAGAAATAAAGTTATTGATAAGGCGGCAATACAAAACGTAGAAGATCACAATAAATATTACAGTTAAAAAGCATGAAAATATGTAAAGATAAGTCAGCAACACGTATGCACAAGATTAAGTTGGAACCAAAGCATTTACTGCAGCATTGGAAGCTGTAGCCGTATTGGCAGTCTTTGTAGCATCACGTTCCCTTTCTTTTTGGCAAAGTCTAGCTAAGCTGCGAAGAGAGATCCCAAATTCATCTGAAGCACGAGCCAGACTTTTACCCTCAATGATATGAGCTTTTACAGCGTTCTTCACAGTTTCAACTGAGTAATAAGCCCGGTTGGGTTTTCGTTTGTAACACCTTATCATACCGATCTACAAAAGCAATATTAAGTGGGGAAAAATTTAAAAAAAGTGCAGGTTTATATATTTCTTAAAAAAATTTATGGTGTTTTTTATATCTTTAAATGAAAAGTAGGAGGGTTATACTATTCATAACAAATTCATCAAACATATAAATGATCAATTTATTGTCTATTGATTTCTCACCAGGCAGAAAAACAGAAAATCAAAGATCTTCACTGATGGGTGACTTCCATCGAACTGAAAACTTAGGTGAAAATGAAACACAATGAAGTTATCACAACATAGACGACAGCGCTTTGATACTTCTGCGTGAAAATTTAGGAGCTGAATGCCAACTTACCCCTTATGCCAACTAGCTCCAGTCCCTCCTACCTAAATTTGAGTTTTTTTCTGAAATTCTAGAAAGTATTGAAGTTAGAACTGTGAAATTATGGAGATTGTTGACAGAAAAAGGCATACGCTCATCTTTTAAATTAAAGAAACAATTTCATTTCTTATATATGAAAACATACTTGTACTATTAAACACACGTTTATTTTTTCCATAAATTTATTCCAATATACTAAGCATCTCAGCAAAAATAAAAAAAAAACAAGTTGGGTAGACAGACCTATGCTCATGTCAGAAGGGTTTTGTACTCAACTTACAAAATGCAGTAACCAGCAACGAATAAAATCAAGAAACATGTCAAAGACGATTTTATTGGAGAAAATGTGAAATTCGAGGATCATACTATTATTAACAAAGTTGAAAGAATTTTGACTTCTGAGGTATTTGTTGTAGTTATACCCATAAATATCTCCCATGATAATTTTTTCAGATTTTTTTAGATCACGGGTGTCCATTCGCGAGGAGGAAACATATTTTTCATGAATTTCTCCGTTTGCCTCCACTGAAGCAAAAACGGTCAGTTTAAGAACTGTTTTGAAAAGCTCTCATAGAGAACTTTCAGTTGATACTCAAATCGGCTACCTTTCATGGAATTTTTTTCAGGGGCCATTCCTCTGTACTGTAATCATCGATTCATGGCCTATTTTTTCGAATCCTAGAATGGTTACAAAGCCCTTTTGCTAGGAGCTCTCTCCTGCCTCTTTGACTTGTTTCAATCATATGTACTCATTCCCATGATACCTATCATTCCTGCAGTTTTCATGCAAATCCTAGCAAAGCTGTAGTGTCTAAGTCGGTAAAAAGCGCAGATGGCTCAATAGCCATTTGTTTACATAGTAATACAGAGCATATTGTTCCATAGTAATACAGGAAAATTCAAATCGCTATAACTTCGTCAAATACTATTCGATCTTTATGAAACTTTCAGAAAATTTTATTGAAATTTTATTGAATTTAAGGTTACCGTTTAGATTTTATTCAAGAAAACATAAAATCGATAAATCATACTATTACTAACAAAATTGAGTGAATTTCGACTTCTCATGTATTTGTTGTTGTTGTACTCATGAAGGCCTACATTCATGATTTTTTTTAGATTTTTCGGATGGAAGGTGTCCAATTCCTCCCCCCTCGGTACTGATAAGGCACTTTGAAGACTTGTTTTGAAAAGATCTCATTGAGACCTTTCCAATGACACCCTACTTTGAGGGGTCACCTCTCTATATGGAGAGACCCCCCTTAAACCCCTCTGAAAAATTTTTCCACCCCTGAACTTTCAAGAAGTCACCACTTCTGACCTTTCCACAAAGTTTCATGGCTGTTGCCTCTATAGTTTCGGAGAAAAAGTGCTGTGACATACAGACGGACGGACGGACGGACAGACGGACAGACGGACGGACGGACAGACGGACACAGGTCGTGATTGCAATAGGGTTTTTTATTTTAGTACAAAACCCTAAAAAATGAATAAAATTGCTTAAACTCATCACAACTTGGTATTCTTATATTTTTACAATCACCGCCTATGAAATCCACCACAGTACGGTATTGAACAGGCCACCGGGCGGGTTTTAATTTCTTATTCTCGTTTGCCGAGATAAAGAGGCAGCATTCCATCATTGCGTTAGAACCGCAGTGATAGACTTCTGCGCTGCGCTTGGCAAGCAACCGAGTGGACGTTTTTATTAATTGCTCCGTGTAATTTTCACTGTTCTGTCCATTAAACAACTAAACTGTTAAATTTAAAGTGAAATTTCTTTTTACCTGTGACCCCTAATATTATCTGTTTGTTGAATTAGCTAATATACGAGTAATATTATGATATAAGTGTTATAAATATCTTTGAAATTCTTTTGTGCATTTGTGACCTAATTATACATTCAACTTATTGAAGTAATAACTTTCCAGTGAGTGTATGCATTTCGATTATCGAACAAAATTGTGAATTCTGCAATTTTTCATTAGCTGTGCAATTATTTTCTTTTGCTTGTACTGACATAGCTAATGTGAATGTGAATTTATTTTCGTGCATATAAATAAATTGATCTTCCCCAATAAATATTAAAGTGAGATCCACAAACAAACCATCAATATGAGTATTAAGTGCAACGTATTAAATTGCATCGCGTTCGACAATACCTTCAGATATGTGATCTGCAAGGGCTTTTGCAACCGTAAACTGCACGGCGCCTGCATGGATGCACCGAGGGACTGGTATAATCCTTATCTAGAGGAACATTTCATTTGATCTGATTGCAGAATTTTGAGCATAAAATGAAATACAGGTATGACCGATTTATTGATCACATCGATAATCTAATGGAAGAGAAGGATCAATTAATCGCGCGGTAGCAACTGAAATCTCGAGCGAATGATGAGAGCTTTGTTGAAATGGCTACTAGCTTCGACGAACTAGCCACTAACTTATCAAAGAGCGATAAGAAAATATTTAAAGCTTTGGAGATGTTTGATAATCGGTTGATCTATATGAAGGAGCAAGACTGCCGTAAAGAAGATTACCATAGAGAAATGTTGAGTGATATATTCACAAACATTACCAAAAAACTACCCGAGCAGAAAAATTCATTGTAACAAGCGGAACTGTTAACAAAACTAGCTAATATTGAGTAAAAGTGTGATTCACGAGAAAATAAATTACAGCGTGAAGTACACCACACATTTCCAGTGGAGAGTGATGCAAACGGTCTAAATTTAACATATCTAGAACCGAAAGCATCAGTTCAAGCATCTTAAAGCTAGCAACGTTTTGTTCAGTGGATGAATGGAATCTAAGGCTCCAAAGGTTGGAAGCAGCTAATGCCAAAATAGCTACTGAAGCAAATTATGAATCATTATTCCTACAAAAAGCACCAAAAAATATCAGCGCCGCTGGAGTTCGGACGTTTTTGGAGAAAAGTCTCATGCTCAAAGGTTGCAGATTTGAGGACGTATCGAAGGAGAATAAACGTAAGCGTTCGCTGGAGTTCGAAAGTTTTTGGAGAATAGTCTCATGCTCAAAGGTTGCAGATTTGAGGACGTATCAAAGGAGAATAAGCGTAAGCGTTCGATCAAGGCTTCCATCCCACATAAGTATGCCTGGCTTTTCTCCAACCATCAATCTGAAAACGGTACTGTCAACTGAAATGGAATAATCTTCAAAAAGTGGAAATCACATAAGCCTATTCACAACAAGGATCAACCATGTAAATCTATGAATATTATGATAATAGCTCCCACTAATTATAAAAATACCAGTACTAACATGACTTTCAAAATTCACTCAAAGATTACTAATAAAACTGTAATTCCTTCAGATTCTGCAGATAGTAGTCTATTGGCAAACAGTACTGTTTGTCATAGTAACCAACTGAGAGGTAGTGTTGGTTCTTCACATGAGCATTCTATTTCCACTCCAGAACTGAAGACTATGAAACCGCACCCCAAATATCCCAATCTCTTAAGTAATGGTCTTCAAATTTCATCCACACAAGGATCAATTCAGTTACCTAGCACATCGAATAACTCATTAGTCAAAAAAGAGTCCTTTTAGACCGTCTCTTACCTCCAGCTGTAAAAGCAACAATTAACTCTAGTAACGATCTTGAAAGTAGGTATCTCTTATCAAGGCTACGAGAGCATAAAAAATATGAGTTTGTCGACTCTACCTGGACTACATGCATAAAGCGGCAGATACAACATGCATTGATGGTAAAACGAAGACCAATCTTAAAGTATTGATACAAAGAGAAGGTCTTCCTATAGAATTAGATGCTCTTCGCAAATTATATTTTAAATATCACGAGTAACTAGGTATCGATCCAAGACAAGCAAAAAAAAGATCTTGAGATATACGCTTCACATGTAAGCTCAAATCATTTATCTTCGCTTCAAAGGACACGAGAACAGCATCATAAATTTTTCCGTCCGCAATAAAAAAACTTCCTTCAAATACATCAAAATGTTCTACCATAACTGTGGTGGTATGAAAAGTAAACTCAGCAAACTTTTTCTTGACGCTAAATCATGCCCTTTTACTGTCCTTGCTCTAACGAAAACTTGGTTGAAAACTCCTTTCGAAATGAAAAGATTCTCGATAGTAGTTGGACTATATATCGAAATGATCGAGTACCGGGTTGTCACGAGCTGGTGGAGTCCTAATCGCTATACACAACTCGATATTGAGTTACCTCTTCGCTACGACCACGTACTCGTATAAACATTTCGAGCATACAATAGTTCGAATCAAACTTAAAAAATTTGACTTGTACAGTGGTGCATTTTATATTCCTCCAAAGTCCAATGAGGTCGTTTACAATGATGCATGTGGAGTTATTTCTTCATTTGCTGGCCTTTCTAATGAAAAAGATAAAATTAATATACTTGAAGACTTTAATAGGCCCAATTTAACGTTTATAGTCGACGAACTTGATAATCGTCTCCTTCACGTCAATCTTCTGGACGACAGTGATTACAACCTTGTTTCTACATTTTATGGCAATGATCTACAGCAAGTAGCTCCGACACCCAATGGCAATGGTAATTGGCTAGATCTTATCCTTACCAATGCTTATGATGATGTGGTGGTTAATCCAACCAGAGAGGTGGAAAATCTTTTCTCAAACACCCTCCACCATTCGGCACCTTCGGTTGAATTTTCCACTGCTGAAGCTACAAACACTCTTTCGTACAATAACTAGATTGTATTTGATTTTCGCAATGCTGATTACGAGAGCATTCGAAAGCATATTTTTAATATAGACTGGTCTGCCATGCTTTCAACGTTCGATATGAATGATGCAGTTAATTTATTCTATCAGCACATCCTTGACGCCGTTGAAAGATATGTTCCTAAAATCAAGAAAAAGGATAAATTTTCAGAGCCCTGGCTGGAAAGTGATCTTCGATCTTTAAGGAACAGAAGAAATAAACTGTACAAAATTATGCAAAGCAGATCTGATGTGAATGACGAATGGCGCATGATGAACTGTCAAAAGAATTCTAATTGAAACCGCGTGAGGCCTATGAAGTATATGCTAATGTTATAGGTGAAAATATCATCAAAGAACCCAAGAAATTTGTTGAATTTGTGAACATCAAGCGCAAAACTCAAAGCTATGCTAAGCAAATGACCTTTAAAGACTGCAGTTCCACTCTCCCTGAAGAAATCGGTAATTATTTTACAGACCATTTTCAATTAGTTTACTGTTCAGCAAACAATTTCCATAATTTTGCACCACTAGACACAGAATGTGGGCCTCTACTGCAAGAAATTTCAGTTTCAAAGGGTGACATATTTGACACGATTGAAACTTATGATTTTAATCATAGACCTGGCCCTGATTTACTTCCTCCATATTGTTTATTTCAATGCGGAGAACAATTAGTTTTACCTCTTTGCATCATTTTTAACAAATCGCTATCAAGCGGCGTGTTCCCAGCGTACTGGAAATCCTCCTACTTAATTCTAATCCATAAAAACAAAAGCAAAGGAGCCATTGAAAATTATAGAGGGATTGCCATAGTATCCACTGCCCCAAAGTTATTTGAAAAAATAGTATATTCCAAAATATCACCTTCTATTGAACAGCGTCTCAATGACCAACAGCATGACTTCAGAAAGAATCGATCCACAACCATCAACTGAATAGTTTTGGTCTCGAACATCCTTTGTGCAATGGAAAATGGGCACGAGGTCAATGCAATTTATACTGACTTTAGTAAGGCTTTTGATCGTGTCAATTATACGATTTTGTCTCATGAATTGAATAAATTTGGAATCCCTGGCTCCCTGCTTCATTGGCTGGCCTCGTATCTCAAAAATCGGACTCAAACTGTTAAATTTCAGGGATATATGTCAAACGGAATTCATGTCTATTCCGGTGTTCCTCAAGGCAGTCACCTCGGAACTCTTCTCTTCAAGATTTTTATAGCGGACCTTTCTGAAGTGTTATCTGATATACCACACTTATTTTATGCGGATGATCTCAAATTATATCCCAAACTGATTCTTTATTCCTGCAGGACAAAATAAACATTCTATTAGAGTGGTCTAACAAAAATCTTCTATATTTGAGTTTTGAGAAATGCCAGGTGATAAATTTTTCTCAGAAAAGTACAATTTTATTATTTGACTATCACCTCAATGGTACAAAGCTTTCTAGAGTTGATAGTGTAGTAGATCTAGGTGTTCACTTAGATAAGAAACTCCTCTTTAAATTGCACTACGATGAGGTTCTCTGCAAAGCGAATAGGCTTTTAGGTTTCATCAAACGACGCACGAAAGAATTTAAGAACATTTGGGTAACGAAAACGTTATATGTTACACATCATTAGTGGGCCCAATTCTGGGATACGCTTGCGTCGTTTGTAATCCGGTTTTCGATGTTCACTCAGAGAGGTTTGAGTCCGTTCAACAACAACTCCTACTGTTGTAATGATTTTAACTTTTCAAGTTCGAACGCGGAACCGACCTCCCATCGGTTCTAGACGTTAAGTCTGAGTAGTGCCAACGGATGGTACCAACAGGTCAACCAATCCGTGCACCGTAACCCATTCACGCGGTGGCTGCTTGTCGGCCAGCTAGTTCGGAGAGGATTTCGGTCGCGGGTCTCCGAATGGGTTACGCTCAATTACAATATTTTCAGCCACCTGAACTTGCCCGTTTTCAAAACGCGTTATCAAAAGAAAACAAAATCATACGGAGAAGAAACCTACTTTACGTTACTCCGTATTTTTCTTCCATTACCAGTCAAAGTACAAAAATCTAATTTTCGTTTCGCGTTCCCGAATTTCCGACGCGGTACCGAAAAGTATGCTACTTTAAATTAACCCGACGAAACCTACTCTAAATAAACGACCAAACAATCAAAGGTACCGCGTACCGCGCGCGACGCGAAACCGACTTCAGCGGATTTGTCGAAACCCTACCCTCGCGACGGCATACTTACCCTACACTCTCGGTTCCCACTGAAAAAGAACGAGTCACTGAAAAGGAAAGTCGTGGTTAACGTTTTAGCAATTCATCTTTAATACTTATTTTTTTGATATACAGATTATAAAATACAATTGGAATTTACGTTTCAATTTTGTTTAGCCAGTAGGTTTTTTTTCAATTGAAATTTTTATGATCAAGGTTACTGTGTGTTTAAGAAAATAACCTATCAAAAACTTTTTTCAAACTAGCATCTTTTTAATTTGCGAGCCGATTTCTTCACAAATAGACTATAAAAAAAACGATGCGGCATGGAGTGTTTCACAGCATATTCAGTTCATTCTAACATTAGTATCATTGAAATTTAATGAGATGAAAAAGAATTTAAGTGGTCACTTGTCTTTTCTACTCCAATAAAATGTAATTTGTTTATATCTATCTATAATATAACTGTATATTTTTTTAATATATAATAAATTTAAAAGGTAAAATATGCCAATCACTATTGATAACGCAATTTAAATGATGACTAACCAAACTAGCACACAATATTACCACAATTCGTTTTTGTGAAAAGGCCTGAATAATTATATTAATAATAGTTGGATTATAATTCAACGCTAATAACAAATAGACGAGGGAACTGAAATTCGAAGAAATTTCTAGAGAACGGTTTTGCAAACATTAAATTCTTATAAATCTGTTAATGTTAATGATGTTATTAGGTTTTCAACTTTATTATCTTGTTTAAATTCGTCTCTGCGAATAAAATATTATTTCTGTTTTAATGTACATACTTAAACCTACTGAATCGTAATCATTCTAAGATTATCTACGAGTGAAATTGTAGCTACATACAAAGTTCCGGTTATTTACGTGTGGAAAGTTTATTTTGCTTTTTACTAACTATTGGGGGTCTAATAAGTTGGGTATTTTGTATAACATGTCTAAATTTGCTTAAATTGTTCCATCCTATAATGTTATACTTATATTTTTAAAATATTTATTCTCGATGTCCATTATTTTCTATGAGTTTCATAGGAAATCTACAAAACCCTACTAACCTTTAATTCTAAGCATTCTATCGAAATTGTTTCAACACAATAAA
Source organism: Odontomyia ornata (assembly GCA_963969285.1). Classification (NCBI taxonomy): domain Eukaryota; kingdom Metazoa; phylum Arthropoda; class Insecta; order Diptera; family Stratiomyidae; genus Odontomyia; species Odontomyia ornata. Next base: position 71,581,285 of record OZ017739.1, read on the forward strand.
AAAAACGCTTAGCAAAAGTCTTATACGCACTAATGCGGTATCAATCGTTTGTCTGTTGTTTTTGTTTAAGATTTTTAACACTTTTTACTGTCGAAAATTTAGATGCCACGAATATTTCGAATTTCTTTGTTCTTAAAAGCAATTAAATGTTTATTTTCTTTCGCCTATTAAACATATACTATTCTCCTTGCGTTGGATTTCCCGATTTTGATAAGTACATTATTTTTTTCGCTTGCTTACGACACTTCATACTAGATATTATACAAATAGCTTACGGTGAAAGCCATATTTAAAGAACATGATTTAGTTCTTAGGAGGGTCGCATGATAAAAAAAAATAATACATTTTAAATGCGGGTAAGTCTTAATTCAGGCTGCGCAGTATGAATTAGAATGAAATTATAAGTTAAAGGTTGTCATTTAAATGCTACCTTGCAATAATATTATGTAACAATGCTTTATGGCACGAAACGGTTCGATTCGTACCAATTGAATTAACTTTTCAAGGATGTAAAAACAAGGTTAAATCTTTCAATATTAAGAATATGATTTTTATATTAAATTTAGAAGAATGATCAATAAATCGACACGTTCCTCCATAAAAATGAGTCAAATGCAATTTCTCAAAAAAATTAATATTGCCGATTCAATTTCGAAAATGTGGCATAATTCATTGTATTGGTTTACATGTACCGTATACATATTTCGTTTACGTTGTGACTTTTGCAACATTTACAATCAAAATAAAAAAATAGATTATTGAGCAGAAATGCTCTACATTGGTATAAGTTCTGTTAATTTTAAAGTTTTTATGTACAATAGTTCAATTTATGATATTGAAAATTACAATGTGACTTGCAATCGACATTGTTAGAAGTGACTAGTCCGATTTTGTGGGTAACTGAATGTGAAAAATATGAATTGCTTCTTCTCTATAATTTATACTCAGAATAACTTTGAATTAATATCAATAGCGACCTGAGTTCACCTATCTAATCATTACATCATCATTTATTCTTTCGTTCTCAAAAGTCTTTCTAATCGTACATTTCACTTCTCGCTTTATAGTTTATATCGTTTTTTTTTTCTTTCATCCTTAAACTTTGGAAAAGTTATCCGTAAAATGACATGAGGAGAAAATAAATCAATAACTCCATTAAAATGCGCTGTATAGTCAGTGTCGATACACATACATACATCATATACATGAGAATATGTTTAACTTTCCATTATAAGTGTACTTCCTTCAATTCTTTTCCTACACTTATTTGCCTATATATCTATCCACCATCTATTTATTTTATATTATACATACATGGCTGCCAAGTAGTGACATTTGGTCTGCGAAGAGGTTGCCGCGTTGAAAAGGATATGCGAGCTTCGGAAAACAAATAGGTATCGCGAAATCGTTCTGCCAATATGGCCACTCAGGAAAGTGTTTCGCGACAGGCAACTGCAACACCTGGCAATGATAAAGCCGATCACAAAGCCAAAATGGATGGTGGACTAACTGGCTGCAAATGGACCTTGATCGTTGTATATTTAATTAAGCTTTTGGCGAAGAGCTCAAACTTTTTCAGCAGTTCGTAGTTATGTTTGGCATAGATCACGAATATATTATATTCGGTATCATTGTGTCGTGGTGAATACTTGATTCGCTTGATTTCAGCTGTAAAGTTTACGATGGGACGTATCTCTTCGAGCTCAGGTTGAAAGATAGCCCATAGTGACTTTCGTGAGAAGAAATCACTATTCGCATAGAATATCACTAGGAAACCACTAACGATGATCAAGGACAGCAGCACCTTATTCCTTCTCATAGCTCGCGATGGTCTTCTGATGCCTTTCCGCTCACCTAGACAAAATATTCTAATATTTTCTAAGTCTTTCTTAACTAAACTAACCTCTTTCATGATTGGAGCCTGTTGATCTTCTTGCTGAGTTTGACAGAGTTCCATGTTCTAGCCTGAGGCAATGTTCCGGTGAATTTCTCAAGGGTTTGATGTTCCCTTTTGTTTTCTTGAGTACGTTTCGCTCCGACCAAATCCTACACACAAACGATCGTCAACGAAGTATGTTAAGAGGTAGAAAAGCACTTGAAATGTTCTAGACAGCACAAACTACGATCGCGAACCATCGATCACCACAAAAAGTTCTTTTCTTTTTCTTCGCCGCCATGTGGCTGTCAAAATCCCCGGTTGTCACCTCGGACAAAACATCTGTGTGTGGAATGGCACGCCATATGGCGGCAATGTGCCTCTCCGGTTGTCGCCAGTGGCATAGTTTTCTCGATGGCCACGGTGGAGGGGCATTTCCAGATGGCTATGTCTCGAAATGTGCCGGGGTTTGGGATTAATTCTATATTTCGAATATTTATATCCACCGATCTAAATATTCGGACAGAAAAAAAAAAATATTTTCTGCGCAACGATATCCGCACGACAGATGAAGTCCGCTGGCACTTCGAGGACATATCCATCTGGCCGGTTGCAAGGGTTCGGGATCGGAATCACTTCTATTCCCGGGCGTAGGCGTCACATTACACATTCCCCCCCCCAAAATCGAAGTAATTACGATCCCGTCTCCTATATAAAAGGTCTCGGTTAAGGCCGTGGCGGGTCGAAGGTCGGTTTCGAAGGATAGGCTACAACCATGTTCGTGAAGACTCGACAGTGACTATATGGTAGGGAGTCGGGTGTTATTTGGAGGTCTTCGTCTAGGCAAAGATTGGGGTACGCCAAGGTTTTTCGTGGGAAATAGTTGCACTTCATCGTCTAAGGTCTTTTGCGTGGTAAATTCCCAGGGTTTCACCAGTCATGTCCGCGATGAGGTATCGGGTGGGGCTTATTACTTGTAGGACTCGACACTTCACGAATTTCTTGTCTAGTTTGGCATTGTAATGGCGGGTGGCATCGCTCTGTCGGAAGTTTCGACGATATATCTCGTCGCCTACCTTAAAGCCAGAAGGATGAGATCGCAAGTTGTACCGCTCCTCTCCCATCCGTCTACTTTCTTCAATCTTCTCCCGCAGTTGATCTCGCAGAAGTTGGAGCTTTTCGTACGGTTCTAGAACCACGATTGGGTCCTCTAGCGATTTCAGCTGCCGCAATAGCCGGTAAGCGCTCCCATGACAGATCATGTACTGGCCGAACACTGCGAAATACGGCGAAATGCCGGTAGTGGCGTGGTACGACGAGCGCAGCGCACTAGTGATGGCGGACAATTTGCGATCCCAGTCCTTCTGATTCGGGTGGACATAGGCGCGGATGGCCGCTATGAGCGTACGATTCAGTCGTTCGGATGCGTTGGCTTGTGGTGAATAGACGGCAGTTCGTTGGTGGATGATGCCGTATTTGGACATTAGGTCTCGGAACTTGCTGGAGGTGAACTGGACCCCATTGTCGGAGACAAGTTTCTCCGGAACTCCAAACATGTGAAAGACTCGGTTCTCCAAAAAGCTGATTATAGGTCCAGTGTGCATGTTACGTAGTGGTTCTATGATAGGGAATTTAGAGAGCTGGTCCAGGACCACGACAGCTCCCGTGTGACCAGAAGCAGAACGAGGGTAAGGACCGATAAGATCAATGTACAAGCGCTGGAACACGCGTTCGGGGACCTCAACCTTACCCATGGGTGGCCGAAGAATGGTGTTGGGCGCTTTAGTGCACTTGCATAGCTCACAGGAGGCTACGTACGCTTTTATCTGTTGTGCCATCTTAGGCCAAAAGAAACAGGTTTTCAACCGCCTAAGTGTACGACTGTATCCACCGTGCGCACTTGTTGGGTGGTCATGAGCCCGTCCGATAAGATCAGTGGTTAATTCTTCGGGCACCCACAACTTCCACTGTTCTTCTTCTTGTATGGGGTCTCCGGATGCGTGTCCCATCCACTTATAAATAAATCCATCCGTCAACCGCAGTTCAGGAAGCTGGGGCTGTTGATTCTGGATAGTGTGAATCAGTTGTGTGTAGGTTGCTGACTTGAAGGCAGGATGGTCCAAATCGATCAATTGGGGGCTGTCGTCCTCTTGGACCAACTCGGCTCCTTCAGGGGCGAACATTCTGGATAGGGTGTCGGGGACTACATGCTGGCTTCCTTTTCGGTGGCGGATTGTGAAGTCAAATGCCTGTAATTTCAGTGCCCACCTGGCCAATCTGCCGTTGAGATCAGTCTGGCTCATTAGCCATTTCAGAGAAGCGTGATCCGTAACGATTTCAAAGGTGTGTCCCTCCACATAGGCTCGGAAGCGTTTCACTGCCAACACCGCCGCTAAACATTCCTGCTCGGAGACCGTGTAATTTCGCTGGGCTGGGTTCAGCTTGTGAGACATGAAGGCTATAGGTCTCTCCTCGCCGTCTTGTGCAACCTGGACTAAGACTGCTCCCACCCCATGTTGACTCGCGTCACAATGGATTGAGAACGGTTTGTCAAAGTCCGGGCTGTGCAGTATGGGGGCTGTAGTCAGACTCTTCTTTAGCTCTTCAAAGGCTCGCAAGCTGGGCTCTTCCCAGACGAATTTACGTCCCTTACGCAGCATGTCGCTCAAAGGAGTGGTAATGGTGGCATAGTCACGTACAAAACGCTGGTACCATCCGCATAAACCTAAGAATCGGCGTAACTGTTTGGTGGTCTTGGGTAGTGGAAAAACGTCAATCGCTTGAGTCTTTTCCGGATCGGTCTTGATATGGCCATGCCCAATGATGTGACCTAAATACTTCACCTCCGTCATCACAAACTGGCTCTTCCTTATGTTGATGGTTAATCTTGCCCTCCGGATGTGTAGAGCCACCTCCTGAAGCAGGTCGATGTGTTCATCAAAGGTCTCGGTTATAAGCAACAGATCGTCCAAGTAAACGAAAACTTGGTGCCGCAAATGAGGTGGTATCACCTTATCCATAAGGCGCGTCATTGTTTGGGGGGCATTACACAATCCGAATGGCATGGTCACGAATTGATATAGGGGCCGACCTGGGACTGTGAAGGCTGTTTTCTCCTTTGAACCGGGGTCTAAAGGAATTTGCCAAAAGGCGTCCTTGAGGTCTAAGCTCGTGATGAAATGAGCTTTAGGCAATCGACTCAAAATGCCTTCGATCAACGGTAGAGGATATGCGTCCTTGACTGTGACGGCGTTCAAGCGTCTGGCATCTAAGCATAACCGGACCTTGTTCGGCTTGACAACTAAGGTGACTGGGGAAGCCCACGCGCTCTGTGATTCTTCGATTACGCCTAATGCTAGCATTCGATCCACTTCGGCATATAACGATTTTTCCTTTGCCGGAGATATGGCGAAATGTCTCTGTTTTATGGGTTTAGCATCCCCCACATCTATAGTGTGGAACACCAGGGCAGTCCGCCCGAGACCTTCCTTCTCGTGCGATGGAAAAGCCGATATAGCCGTCGAGACGCAGTTGCTGAGTTACATCCAGTGTATGCCGTAATAAGTTAGTGGGTTGAGATTGGTCAGGAACGGTGGTGACGGACTCCAGGGTCGAACCGGAAAATAGTGCCGGGGCCAAGTTAAATTTTCGAACGAAATCCACTCCTAGGTAAAGATTCTGGGTTAACTGGGGTATAATGAAAAATTCCATGGGTTTAGTTACTCCTTTAAAGGTGACATCCGTCATAATTTTTCCCACTACAGAGTGACGAGTTCCGTCCGCCGTGCTTAACCAGGAGGTGAAATGACGGATTTGGTCCGCGTGCTTTGCCAGTACCTCCCCTGCAAACTCGGCAGATATGCAATTCACACTGGCTCCCGTATCGACTAAGCCTGATACTCGTTTTTGCAGGAGGTGTACTGACGCATATGGCCGGACATCATCCCTCAATAATTCGTCTAAGTATATGTCCTTCAACACTTTCCTCGACTGCCTGACTTTTCTCCAGAAGCTCCGCATCCGACGCGTGGCTCGCTTGCTTCGCGGTGGGACATTGGTGGCCAATTCCTCATGGAAGATGCGCTGTCGAGTAGCCAAATAATTCCGCAGCCTGACATGAAAAGGTTTTACATGCCAAGGAACTTTCGCCTCGCTATCATTCCCTTGCGCGTTGGCATCGGCGAAGGACGGCGTCGGTTGTGGAACTTCGGGAGAATTGTGGTTAGCGGTGCGAGTCAGCAGAATTGGAGTCATGTTGGAAGCTGGGTCATAACTAGTGATGGGGTCTGGATTGGTTCGTCCGGGGTTTAGGAGTGCCGACGGGTGGTCGCGGCACTCGGTGGCAAGTTTTTTCGTACTTTGCAATTAGCACAGTCAGGTGCGTATGTGTCGGCCTTCCCGCATCGGTAGCAGAAAAGCGTTGGCTCCGCTGGACATGCATAGAACCGGTGTCCCGGTTGTCGGCAGTTCCAACAGACCGTCGGGCTTGTAATTGCTTCAAGGGAGGGTCGATCAATCAATGCTGGGTCCTCAAGCTCCGGTGGTGCTCCGCTCCTCGGTACTGGTACTGGATCAGCAAGCAGGTGGTCAGCTGCCATCAACTCCGCGGTGTGATGATTTCGGGGATTTGGTCCCGTTATGCGAGGTTGTGGACGGAAGGTACCACGCCGCTCATCCAAGTGTTCTTGTCTCCGGGCATGGAGGCGCAATCCCTGTATGGTGTTGATGGGAAAATGCAGAAGGCTGTTCTGGAGATCCCAGCGCATATTCTCTCTGATAATTTCTACCAGTTCGTCCTCGGGCATGGTATTTCGCAAGCGAGTGCTCAATCTCACTATACTTGTGTAGTACTGGTCGAACGGTTCGTGAGCGCCTTGTTTCCGTTTCTTTATTTGCTCCCTTAGCTCTCTCTCAGTGAAGCCATCCTCAAATCGATTGCGGAAGGCTGCACTGAAAGAGTGCCAAGTGGGACGTGGCGTTGACTCTTTAAAGCTCCAGTACCAGTCGGCAGCGTCGCCGCTGAACAAAAGATGTGCATGCCGGAGGAAGGCCGAGGAATCACCTCCCAGGGTGCTGGATACCAACGCCTGAATCCGGAAAAGGAACCGGTCCGCCGATATCATATCGTTGAACCCTGTAAAGTTCAGGCGCCAACTCTCCATGATACGAGGCGTCGGGTCTCGAAAAAGTGCCAATGCGTTCCCGGGGGGAATCACATCCTCGATTGACCTGTTGTACTGAGCGGCCTCGGGGGCTGGAGGTACCAACGGAGGTCCGGTACTGTGTCGTGGTCTATATTCGGGAGCTCTGGGATCCATTTCCGCGTTCCTTGGAGGTGGGACCCATTGCTCGGATTGTCGGGAGCGGGGCATCGCCACACTGGGATTTGGCTCCCAGCCAAGCGGAGTTCTCACGCGACTGGGTGGTTGGCTCAACGGGAGATTCTGGAGCTTTCCCTCCAGGTTGCCGATCCTCTCCGACATATCCCTCATCAACGCCACGAGGGTGTCAATGGAGTGAGCGGAAGGCATGGGTGTCTCCTCGGACACGACACTTGCGGCCGGAACTGCACCGCCTACTGCTCCTTGCAGGTCTAAGAGTGGTTGTGACTGTTCAGCCTCTGGAACTCCTTTCGCCACTGCTCCACGCGTTGGTAGGGGCGTTCCGAGGGGGACTTCTAGGGCAGACCGATCTATGGGTCGCCGGCATAATGGACACAGCTCGGACGTGAGGAGGAACTGTTGGACACAGGCACGGTGGAATAGATGTCCACAATCCAACCGCACGCTGTGTACCCCCTCCACTACGTCTTCGAAGCAGATCCCGCAGTTAGCTGGTTGGACCGTTTTAGATCGGGTCCACCGCTTATCTGGGGTCCGCTTCGTGGCCATTTTCGTTTTGCTTCTAAAAAAAAAGAGAGAAAAAATATATAAACTAGACTTATTCCTATTATAACCCTAATATATAAATGGACAAAACTTACTACTAATTAGTGGCCGATAGTGGCGAGCTATTGATAAGTGGGAAGAGAAAAAAAAATTTATTTAAATTTTACTTTCCTTTTCAGTGGTCGACTCCTCCAACGGGAAAGGAGAGTGTGTGGTAATCTGCCGAAGAAAGGGTGCTTTTGGTCGATTTACGAAATTTACCCCATAACCCACATACATTACAAAAAAAACCGTCTCTAAACTACGTTAAAGTGACTCGACGAGACAAGTGGTAGAGCTACCGTAACGATTTTAGTACGCGGTCAAAATATCCCGACGCGTGGAAGCATTCCGGGCTTCGCAACTCCAGCATACGCCACCGAACGTTGAACCGATACCACTCGTCTAACACGCATAAGAAATAGTTAGAATCCTTCCGCGACATAAAGGCAAGGTAGCCTTCTATTTTCTTGAGAGTCCATGCTGATAGGTAAACCCATCAGACTGGCAGTTCCATCAAGAAAATAGAAGGTCCGTAACAGGGGTTAGCCTAGGACAACACATCGGAAGGATTCTGTCGCGAGAAAAACAAATCAAACAAAGGAGAGCGGAAGCTACAACTCACGTGAAGCGACTTCTAATGTGTATCACACAACTCCACTGCTCCTGATAGTGGGACTCGAGTACCAAAGTACCTTACATCCTCCGTAAAGGACCAACTCGTCAGAAGACGCGAAGTTCTTTCCCCCTTAGGATGTTTTAGGCCCCACGTTGGGCGCCATTTTGTAATGATTTTAACTTTTCAAGTTCGAACGCGGAACCGACCTCCCATCGGTTCTAGACGTTAAGTCTGAGTAGTGCCAACGGATGGTACCAACAGGTCAACCAATCCGTGCACCGTAACCCATTCACGCGGTGGCTGCTTGTCGGCCAGCTAGTTCGGAGAGGATTTCGGTCGCGGGTCTCCGAATGGGTTACGCTCAATTACAATATTTTCAGCCACCTGAACTTGCCCGTTTTCAAAACGCGTTATCAAAAGAAAACAAAATCATACGGAGAAGAAACCTACTTTACGTTACTCCGTATTTTTCTTCCATTACCAGTCAAAGTACAAAAATCTAATTTTCGTTTCGCGTTCCCGAATTTCCGACGCGGTACCGAAAAGTATGCTACTTTAAATTAACCCGACGAAACCTACTCTAAATAAACGACCAAACAATCAAAGGTACCGCGTACCGCGCGCGACGCGAAACCGACTTCAGCGGATTTGTCGAAACCCTACCCTCGCGACGGCATACTTACCCTACACTCTCGGTTCCCACTGAAAAAGAACGAGTCACTGAAAAGGAAAGTCGTGGTTAACGTTTTAGCAATTCATCTTTAATACTTATTTTTTTGATATACAGATTATAAAATACAATTGGAATTTACGTTTCAATTTTGTTTAGCCAGTAGGTTTTTTTTCAATTGAAATTTTTATGATCAAGGTTACTGTGTGTTTAAGAAAACAACCTATCAAAAACTTTTTTTAAACTAGCATCTTTTTAATTTGCGAGCCGATTTCTTCACAAATAGACTATAAAAAAAACGATGCGGCATGGAGTGTTTCACAGCATATTCAGTTCATTCTACCATTAGTATCATTGAAATTTAATGAGATGAAAAAGAATTTAAGTGGTCACTTGTCTTTTCTACTCCAATAAAATGTAATTTGTTTATATCTATCTATAATATAACTGTATATTTTTTTAATATATAATAAATTTAAAAGGTAAAATATGCCAATCACTATTGATAACGCAATTTAAATGATGACTAACCAAACTAGCACACAATATTACCACAATTCGTTTTTGTGAAAAGGCCTGAATAATTATATTAATAATAGTTGGATTATAATTCAACGCTAATAACAAATAGACGAGGGAACTGAAATTCGAAGAAATTTCTAGAGAACGGTTTTGCAAACATTAAATTCTTATAAATCTGTTAATGTTAATGATGTTATTAGGTTTTCAACTTTATTATCTTGTTTAAATTCGTCTCTGCGAATAAAATATTATTTCTGTTTTAATGTACATACTTAAACCTACTGAATCGTAATCATTCTAAGATTATCTACGAGTGAAATTGTAGCTACATACAAAGTTCCGGTTATTTACGTGTGGAAAGTTTATTTTGCTTTTTACTAACTATTGGGGGTCTAATAAGTTGGGTATTTTGTATAACATGTCTAAATTTGCTTAAATTGTTCCATCCTATAATGTTATACTTATATTTTTAAAATATTTATTCTCGATGTCCATTATTTTCTATGAGTTTCATAGGAAATCTACAAAACCCTACTAACCTTTAATTCTAAGCATTCTATCGAAATTGTTTCAACACAATAAAAAAAACGCTTAGCAAAAGTCTTATACGCACTAATGCGGTATCAATCGTTTGTCTGTTGTTTTTGTTTAAGATTTTTAACACTTTTTACTGTCGAAAATTTAGATGCCACGAATATTTCGAATTTCTTTGTTCTTAAAAGCAATTAAATGTTTATTTTCTTTCGCCTATTAAACATATACTATTCTCCTTGCGTTGGATTTCCCGATTTTGATAAGTACATTATTTTTTTCGCTTGCTTACGACACTTCATACTAGATATTATACAAATAGCTTACGGTGAAAGCCATATTTAAAGAACATGATTTAGTTCTTAGGAGGGTCGCATGATAAAAAAAAATAATACATTTTAAATGCGGGTAAGTCTTAATTCAGGCTGCGCAGTATGAATTAGAATGAAATTATAAGTTAAAGGTTGTCATTTAAATGCTACCTTGCAATAATATTATGTAACAATGCTTTATGGCACGAAACGGTTCGATTCGTACCAATTGAATTAACTTTTCAAGGATGTAAAAACAAGGTTAAATCTTTCAATATTAAGAATATGATTTTTATATTAAATTTAGAAGAATGATCAATAAATCGACACGTTCCTCCATAAAAATGAGTCAAATGCAATTTCTCAAAAAAATTAATATTGCCGATTCAATTTCGAAAATGTGGCATAATTCATTGTATTGGTTTACATGTACCGTATACATATTTCGTTTACGTTGTGACTTTTGCAACATTTACAATCAAAATAAAAAAATAGATTATTGAGCAGAAATGCTCTACATTGGTATAAGTTCTGTTAATTTTAAAGTTTTTATGTACAATAGTTCAATTTATGATATTGAAAATTACAATGTGACTTGCAATCGACATTGTTAGAAGTGACTAGTCCGATTTTGTGGGTAACTGAATGTGAAAAATATGAATTGCTTCTTCTCTATAATTTATACTCAGAATAACTTTGAATTAATATCAATAGCGACCTGAGTTCACCTATCTAATCATTACATCATCATTTATTCTTTCGTTCTCAAAAGTCTTTCTAATCGTACATTTCACTTCTCGCTTTATAGTTTATATCGTTTTTTTTTTCTTTCATCCTTAAACTTTGGAAAAGTTATGCGTAAAATGACATGAGGAGAAAATAAATCAATAACTCCATTAAAATGCGCTGTATAGTCAGTGTCGATACACATACATACATCATATACATGAGAATATGTTTAACTTTCCATTATAAGTGTACTTCCTTCAATTCTTTTCCTACACTTATTTGCCTATATATCTATCCACCATCTATTTATTTTATATTATACATACATGGCTGCCAAGTAGTGACATTTGGTCTGCGAAGAGGTTGCCGCGTTGAAAAGGATATGCGAGCTTCGGAAAACAAATAGGTATCGCGAAATCGTTCTGCCAATATGGCCACTCAGGAAAGTGTTTCGCGACAGGCAACTGCAACACCTGGCAATGATAAAGCCGATCACAAAGCCAAAATGGATGGTGGACTAACTGGCTGCAAATGGACCTTGATCGTTGTATATTTAATTAAGCTTTTGGCGAAGAGCTCAAACTTTTTCAGCAGTTCGTAGTTATGTTTGGCATAGATCACGAATATATTATATTCGGTATCATTGTGTCGTGGTGAATACTTGATTCGCTTGATTTCAGCTGTAAAGTTTACGATGGGACGTATCTCTTCGAGCTCAGGTTGAAAGATAGCCCATAGTGACTTTCGTGAGAAGAAATCACTATTCGCATAGAATATCACTAGGAAACCACTAACGATGATCAAGGACAGCAGCACCTTATTCCTTCTCATAGCTCGCGATGGTCTTCTGATGCCTTTCCGCTCACCTAGACAAAATATTCTAATATTTTCTAAGTCTTTCTTAACTAAACTAACCTCTTTCATGATTGGAGCCTGTTGATCTTCTTGCTGAGTTTGACAGAGTTCCATGTTCTAGCCTGAGGCAATGTTCCGGTGAATTTCTCAAGGGTTTGATGTTCCCTTTTGTTTTCTTGAGTACGTTTCGCTCCGACCAAATCCTACACACAAACGATCGTCAACGAAGTATGTTAAGAGGTAGAAAAGCACTTGAAATGTTCTAGACAGCACAAACTACGATCGCGAACCATCGATCACCACAAAAAGTTCTTTTCTTTTTCTTCGCCGCCATGTGGCTGTCAAAATCCCCGGTTGTCACCTCGGACAAAACATCTGTGTGTGGAATGGCACGCCATATGGCGGCAATGTGCCTCTCCGGTTGTCGCCAGTGGCATAGTTTTCTCGATGGCCACGGTGGAGGGGCATTTCCAGATGGCTATGTCTCGAAATGTGCCGGGGTTTGGGATTAATTCTATATTTCGAATATTTATATCCACCGATCTAAATATTCGGACAGAAAAAAAAAATATTTTCTGCGCAACGATATCCGCACGACAGATGAAATCCGCTGGCACTTCGAGGACATATCCATCTGGCCGGTTGCAAGGGTTCGGGATCGGAATCACTTCGATTCCCGGGCGTAGGCGTCACATTACACTGTTTGCTCTGAGATCCCTCTATGATCCAAAAAATTTCCATAATTTGCCATCATACGATAACCGGCTATCCCTTCTCAATATGACGCCACTTGCCTCCCGTAGAACCACATTATGCTTTTGCTTCGCATTTGATGTCCTTAGAGGAACTGCTAAAGTCCAATATCTAATCGAAAAAATAACCTTAAACGAGCCAGTAAGATGCACAAGACATTCACCTTTGCTCGTAGAAAGTAAACATCATACTACCTATGATGATAATGAGCCGATAAACAGGTGTGCCAAAATTTTCAACAAGATAAACCATCTTTATTCCCCAACCATATCCAGATCCGAATTTAAATCCAATTTATCGAAGTTCCTAATCCTTCAATGCAAATGTAAATTTATATGGTAAAAAAAAATTTAAAAAACTGAGATGTGTATTTTAATAGAATGTAAAAAATGTATACCTTGTTTGGCCAATAAATAAATAAATAAAACATTCAAAACACTACATTTGGTTAATTAGTATGATTGAACCCCAACTTAGTGCCGGTATCTCTACTTATATGTAAAATCGCATTCTTCTGTGGTTACCTTTACAAAGTAGTGATGTCTGTGAAGATGGGCACTAATGGGATCTGGTGCTTAACATAGAGTCAGTTGATCACTTCTTTACCAATGCTTCATTCGTGCAAACCTCGAAAATACTTAATGAACTTTCGAAGACAGTATGATTCTTCCTTTGAAGCTGCACTTGAATCTTACTCCGATGGTACCGCGCATCAACCCATACGACTCAGATCTTGTGCTGAAAAACCCACTGAACAAACTGATTTGTTGACTATATGGCACTACTCAACGTACATCATGAGGAAGTTCTTATTGGACTAGGACATCAAGTTCAGCTCTTTCAGCACAATGGTTTACATGAGAGCTTCTGATCAAAGTAAAGGTTTCCTCATGAATTTAAAGGATGACAATTAATGTTCATTTTGCTACTTTTTGCTAAGAGCAATACTATCCAGTTACCGGCATTAGGTGATTCTCTGAGAATGTACTATTACAAAGGATAACAACCATGCTAAATTTATAGACCAACATTTCTGACGACCTTGCAATGTTAACACAGTCGGCTATGCCTGAAGCACATTCCTATTAGCCATCTATCTAAAATTGTACTACCTTCAAAACTCATCCTTATAGTACATCATCTTTTGTTACCCAACCTTATTTTAATCACATTTTCCACGAACATCGGCACAAAAAGAAAACTTTGTTCTGCTTTGACTTTAATTTGATGGTACACGGAAAAGTTTCATCGTTTTCATGCTATCTGCGAGTATGCGTGTGTTTGTGATTGCTTGGTTGTGCTTAAAAGTTTTTTTTTCCACGTCGGAAAAACTCACAAGTGAAATTATTATGAGCATACATTTAATGCGAAAAAAGATCCACTGAAAGGGGGTGCTTGCTGGTTGAGAACGAATTGAAAAGAGAAAGTAAACAGCAGAAAAATAAAAACATAAAAAAACCAGCCAAGAACACTTTTCACTTTTCTAATTACGGATGTGTCATCTGCAAGAGCATTCCGAAACGACCAAAATAATTAGACAAGTCCTAATAAAAAGGATTTTACGCAATGTGAGCTTGTTCTCAGCTGCTTTTCTGCTGTTCTTGTGGCATAATGAGTTATAACACGGTTATTTATGAATGGTATTATACCTAGTTGTGTAATGAACAAAAAATGGTAGTAGGCATAACGCTGATACGCGCTCAAAATTATTTTAAGGTCTTTGTAAAAAATTTTTTTTACAAAGACCTACTAGTTTCGCGACCTGTCTGTCCGTCCGTCTGTCCGCGCGTCACAGCTAATTTCCTCAGAAACTATAGAAACTTTGTGAAAAGGTCAAAAGTGATGGTCTCTCAAAAGTTAAGGCCTTAACAAAAATTTAATAAATGTTTAAGGAGGGTCCCCCCTAATAACGAATTGGCCCTTAAAAATTTTTTTCCTCAAAGGTAGTCGAGTGGGGTATCAAATAAAAGGTCTTGACTAGAACTTATAGAATCTGAAATAAAAAAATCATTTTATGAATTAGGGGTCCTGGGGAAGGCAAAATGTACGAAAAATTTGGGTCCCCCCCCCCCCTCGCGATTGGACACCTTTCAGCCGAAAAATCTGAAAATTATCACGAACGTGGACCTTTATGAGTACAAGGGCAACAAATACCTTAGAAATCGAAATTTGCTCAACTTTGTTAATAATAGTATGATTTGTAGATTTTACATTTTTGCCCATAAAATCGAAACGAGACCTTTAAACTTCTTGAAATTTCGCAATTATATAAACTGACATAAGATATATATGTTCACAAAATTTAATTGAGATCGAATCATAATCGAGTGAGTTATAGCCATTTCAATTATATGAAATTACACCAACAATAAAACGTGTTTTCGGTTGATATTGGGTTTTCCAATAAGAGGTGTTATTTTGATATTAAAAGAAAAAATTGAACGTTTATTTCATTATAAAGAAGAAGATATGCCGTTAATAGCAATAATTAACATTGAGCAAATAACTACTACGACACGGTTACAGGACCATATCCTCTTCATGAAATTTTCCATAACCAAATCGCAAAGTGGTTGCCCTATGTCCTCGATAGCCTCACGAATTGAATCTTTGAGATCTTGAACCGACGCTGGGCTATTGGCGTAGGCCTTCTCTATCACGTGGCTCCAAAGGAAGAAGTCGCAAGGTGTTAAATCAGAAGATCTATTCAAAATAACACCTCTTATTGGAAAACCCTGTATATATTTAAAGTTGACTTAGGCACTTTTATTTTCTTTCAATTTTCATGAAAATTTAAGGAATAGTATTTAACGTGAACATGTTCAATCGGCTGAGCATTCAGAAAAATCATTTAAGCTAGATTAAAATGGCGGCTGCACTGTGCTTATAAAAGAAACTGTGCATCTTTTGTATAAATTTGAACGATTTCATATCTAAGCATTGGATGAATAATTCAAATTATCGATTCACGCCATTAGAAAACTTGCTTCTAACCCTAGGATGTTTACAAAGACCTTCTGGTAGGAGCACTCTCCTGCTTACTCAACTTGTATTCGTATGCTGTGGCTATAGTCGCTTATTTTGCAATTTTATTTATTTTTTAAGCAAATAAATAACTTTTTTGATTCTAAGTTTCTTCATATGTAAAGAATAAATTCAAGGCTTCAAGTTGATAAGCTAACCCTTTAAGAAATACTCATTTGATTTGAGTAGACGGAGTTCCTAACTAACCACTGGCGCTGTACGGAGGAAGAAATAGTGTAAAATGACCGCCTTGACCAGAATAGTGTAACCTAAGTAATCTGGAAATACTGTTTGCAATAGAATATATATTTCCCACCACCATCGAACCAATAATTCTCTCCACAGGGAGAAACCGATTGCTCAAGTAGCCACAATATGACCATGAGAAGACCACTAACTTGTCCGAGCACGAGGTCAACACAAATGTTCTACATCTAAATGATGAGAAGCCTCCTTTTCGCTTAACATTAATTATTTGCATTCATCCGTAAATGAAAGTCTGAATGCTAGCTCAAGGACTATTTATGCGGAGCAAGTACACGTGTCCATTTCATACATTGAAGATAAAAGAAAGCTTTTCCGGATACACAAAATTTTGGTTAATTGGTAATTGGCATGCACGCCCAAGTTCCGTTGCTTCTACAGATTAATTGGCATTAATAACATAGAATGATGTTGATACGAGTATTTGGTACATTCCTTAATTATATGAAATAATTCAAAAAGTCTAGAAGGAATTGTTGAGAATTTGTTTGAAGTGTAATTTCATCTTGTATTATATGGATTTGTTGAGCATTATTACAAAATTGAAATTCTTCAATTACCCAAGCACTTCATAATGCAAATACACATTCTCTCATAATGGAGCGCATCCCAAAAATAGAACGAGATAGACGGTAGAGAATGATTTTCACATTGCACCTTCTTAAAGTAAATGATTTTCCCTTAAATTACATTTCTTAGTACTCATGAAAATTGTTTATTTGCAGCTACATGATTGAGTTGCATTATGAATTTTTCAGGAAAATGATTAGAGGAGAAAAATTATAGAAGAAGGTTGTTTCGACATCTGTACTAATTCTCATCACCCTTATTAGACATACACGGGTGATGGCGACCACTATGCCTAAGGCTGAGAGAATTATATTAGTTTATTTGACTAATGTGAACTCAATATATCTTGGTGAAAAATCTCCTAATCAATGTTCCTCCAACTTTCCAGAAAAAACGCAAATATTGTAAATTTAATTTACACAAATATATATTTTGGAGGTAAGAGTTCCTCCTTCTTCAGTGTTTTTTGGTATGGTTTAATTCCAAATAGTATCAACTTTTTACATCCCTTACATTACTTACATTTTACCTGTTTTCGTTTTCGAGATCTATCAATTAACCTATATCCTTAATTACATTTTATTATCCCTGCTTAGGAGTTCTCATTTATTGCTTTTCCCTTATTGCGTTTTTGTTTTTATTACTGCTATTATAATTCGTTTATTATATTTTAAATATTATTTGGATTTAATTTTGATTAGCTCTAGTATCCTTGAGTAACCGTTGGCCACATCTTCATTAAGGCGTGCGTTTTCCGGTTGTCGAATAATCCAAAGGCTCTCATATACGTCCAATTTCCGATTGTTGCTCATGTCTTGTATTACCTCTAGATCATCCCAATTGATTGCGTGATTAGTTTCTACAATATGCTTGACGACGGCGGGCTTAGCTGTATCACTAGGTGCTTTCCTTGACTTTAGCTTCTCTGCTTCTTTGATATGTTCGCTGAACCTTGTTTTGACTGATCGCTTAGTTTGTCCGATGTACGATATCTGGCATGGCTGCGAAGATGCGAAAGTCGACATGACAGCGGTTCCCACGAGCCGGAAATTCAAAATGGGATCCAGAATAAGCACACCGAAGGATAGGGAGCAAAAGGATGAAAAATGTGGCATATATAAAATTACCTGCCAGCCATGCCAGATTTCGTACATCGGACAAACTAAGCGATCAGTCAAAACAAGGTTCAGCGAACATATCAAAGAAGCAGAGAAGCTAAAGTCAAGGAAAGCACCTAGTGATACAGCTAAGCCCGCCGTCGCCAAGCATTTGTAGAAACTAATCACACAATCAATTGGGATGATCTAGAGGTAATACAAGACATGAGCAACAACCCGAAATTGGACGTACATATATGAGAGCCTTTGGATTATCCGACAACCGGAAAACGCATGGCTCAATGAAGATGTGGCCAACGGCTACTCAAGGATACTAGAGCTAATCAGAATTAAATCTAAATAATATTTAAAATATAACAAACGAATTATAATAGCAGTAATAAAAACAAAAACGCAATAAGGGAAAAGCAATAAATGAGACCTCCTGAGCAGGGATAATAAAATGTGATTAAGGATATAGGTTAATTGATGGATCTCAAAATCGAAAACAGGTAAAATTTAAGTAATATAAGGGATATAAAAAGCGGATAATATTTGGAATTAAACCATAACAAAAAACACTGAAGAAGGAGGAACTCTTACCTCCGAAATATATATTTGTTTAAGTTAAATTTACAATATTTGCGATTTTTCTGGAAAGTTGAAGGAACATTGGTTTGGAGAATTTTTTAAATGACGCAAAAACACCGAGATAATGGTGTGACTACGTATTAAGCTTGGGTTAATTTTTTTCTGTAAGTATAGGGTGATTCATTATGATGTTTGGTTTTTAATCTCAAATAAAAGGCATAAAGTTGAATTTTATAGTAAAATTTTATTGTGAGCCAAAAGAACAATCGATGACATTTACATTTTAAAGATTACCTTGTTTAAATGTTAACCACGACTACGCCTTGAATGGTCCATCTTGAGGGTCCAATTTTCGACGCATTTCAGATCTCACGAATGACCAGTATCTCGGGAATTAACCGGTATCTCGCGAATGACACGAGTTATGTTGGCTTCCATAGCGTGGCTTGAAGCTGGCTTATCCCTGAAGGCTTGATATCATACAATCTATGCGGCCAATTTACCGGTTCTCACCATCGGTACGTTGACGATGCGCCTCATAATTTTTTCTAAGAGCATGAAAAACATTTCTCACAGAAAAACACACAAAAAAAAGGTGGGGTGTATTTTTGATGCCAAATGTCATATCCGTAGTCTTTTGGTCTGCTGAGCACGAATCTGGGTCCAGAATTGAGCCATCACGTCCTGATTTTTTTCTAACCGCAAAAAATGGGTTAAAAACAGAGAAAATCGTGGAAAATACACTGATAAAATTCGGAAAAAAATTATTTTGGACATTTAAACCTATATTCATATGAATTAAAACTTGTTGACCACAAATCTGGGACCAGGATTGAGCCACCATGTCCTGATTTTTTTCTAACCTCAAAAAATGGGTTGAAAACCGAAAATCGCAGAAAATACACTCGCGGAATTCGGAAAAAAAATATTTTTAACTTTTAAACCTATAGTATGTATTGAGACCTGCTGAGTACCAATCCTTGACCAGAATTGAGCTATCATGTCCTGATTTTTTCCTAACGTAAAAATGTTTTAAAAACCGTAAACATCGAGAAAAATGCACTCGTAAAAGTTTGAAAAACAATTTATTTTACATCTAAACCTATATTTATACTAACTGGTTTTGGCAGATTCAAGACGCAAACGCTGTTTCTTAAATACAAGTAGCTTACATTAAATTTCAAATACTCGGGATGTTGAGGTGATTGGGTTATTGGCAATAAATTTAAATCAAATACGGTACACGCGGTTTTTTCGTGATAGTTAGTTTTATTATGGTTTTCCAAGCCGTATTGTTGTGATTGAATATTTTAATACCTAAAAACCCAGTTGAATAAAACCAATTACCTTTGTTCAGAAAGATAGAACTAGCTTAAGGTTATATCGCTTTCTGTCTGCATCCAGGGCACCCCCACGCGGTGACGGTGGGCAACGGAGTTGCTCCACTATCCGGCTAAGTTCTTGGATACCTGCTTTTATGCCGTCATGGCAGGTGGAAGGAAGAGAATTACGATGCAGGGACTCGGAACCCCGTACCGGCGATTGTTCAGGGTGTGAAAACGGGCCCGCAATTGTCGTCATCCAGCGACCGTAGCTCTTCATGTATGGGTACTTGGCTCATGTTGAGTATAACGCTACAAGAAAAAAGTCGCAGCTGAAAGGGCGTGATAAAAAATGTGATATGTTTTGTTATATTTGTTGTAAATATGTATTTATCAAAACGTGAACAGCAATAACAGATTAAGAATCTTTATAAAGATACCTTCGTTCAAGAGTCACTGCATCAGAATACAGATTGGGTTCTCCAAAATAATGTTGTATAACTCACATAAAAAGGCCGTGAAATATACCAGACCTACGATATGGAATAAACCTTCCTGTGAAAGAGAATGTTTCCTCTGTATGAATGTTGTAGATGGCAAATTTGGTAATAACCGAAAGAATAATAGTAGCATGACTTATGCAGATGTTTTGACAGTAACAAGACCAATTGAAGCTATTTCATCTACTCAACTAAGTAATGCTGTGGTTGCTGATCCTATGGAAGTAGATGATTCTACCTTATCAGATAATGATGAGTACGAATCGACTGACAACTCAAATAAATCGTGATAATGGTGTAGATAGTAGTGAATATATACCAGCACCTATATCACAGTCAGAACGCAACGATCTAGTTAGAGACTTAGACGTAGCCAAAGATGGTGCAGATCATCCTGCTTCATTTTCAGAGACAAGAAATCTACTCAAGCCGGAAACTAGAGTTTTATTTGACAAAAATAGGGAACAAGAATATCGCAAATAATTCAAAGTTAATGGTGATTTGTCACTAGCGTATTGTACTAATATAAAAGGCTTAATAAATGACTTAAAGGGAAACCTTTATAATCCTGTTGATTGGAGATTGTTCATAGATTCTTCTAAGCGTAGCATCAAGGTAGTTTTGTTGCACAACACTAACGTCTATGCCCCTGTTCCGATTGCACTTTCCACAGTTATAAAAGAACATTATGATAAAATGAAGAAGCTTTAGAAAAAATAAAATATGCTGATCACAACTGGAAAATCTGCGGAGATCTTAAAATCTTAACGATATTGCTTGGCCAACAGTCTGGCTTTACGAGTTATCCCTGCTTTTTATGCCTTTGGAACAGTAGAGATAGAGAAAATCACTATAAAAAAAAATTGGCCAGCAAGAGAAGAAAATGTAATCTTTACGCCCCTCGTAGATGCAGAAAAAGTACTTATTCCTCACCTTTACATAAAACTTGGACTCATGAAGCAATTTGTAAAAGCATTAAATAAAAATGGCCAATGTTTCCAGTATTTGTTCCAAAAGTTTCCAAAATATCCTGATGCAAAAATCAAGGCGGGGATGTTTAACGACCCACAGGACACAATATTTGTTACAAAAATGTACGAGATTGAAAAAACTGTTTGGCTAAATTTTAAAGAAGTTGCAACAAACTTTTTAGGAAATAATAAAAGTCCTAAGTACAAAGAGATAGTTAAGAAAATGGTTAAGAATTTTCGAAAATAAGGATGCCTAATGAGTTTAAAACTACATTTCTTAGACTCCCATATCGATGATTTCCCCGACAATCTCGGTGACTACAGCGAAGAACAAGGAAAATGCTTTCACCAAACCATTAAAGTCATCGAAAACCGATATCAAGGACTATGGGATGACCATATGTTGGCTTACTATTGCTGGTCACTTAAAAGAGAGACAAATCCAAAGCTAAGAAATGAATCGGGAAGAAAATCTGTAAAAAGATCTGTTGTGGATAAGAGAACGAGATATAGTCGTTAAAAAAATAGGGTAGGCAGTAATATTCGGTCACTTAATTAGGGTATTGAGTTTCAAAATTTTAGGTTATTCAAGTTATTCAACTCGGGTGTTGGGGGTAATTTTTTGGTTATGGGTTAGGTTTACTAGGCATCGGATTTTGGGCATTAGAGTTGTTGGAATTTCGATTTATCAGTTGTAAGTTCTTGGGTATAAAGATATAAATCATTAGGATTTTTGGACATGGATATTCAAAACGGGTAATTGGGTAATAAGAGCAGGTCTCAGGTTTTTAAGTATGGGTTGGTGGTTATGTATTATGAGGTATTGAGGTATTTGATATCAGCAGTGTCAGATTTAGAAAGGAGGAGGCTAGGGGGCTGGCTTCACCTGACCAAGGTTTGAGGCTAACAGAATAAAGGTTAAAATGTGAAAGAAAATGTTTTTCAATGTATTTTTCCCGATTTTTACTGGTTTCAAACCATTTATTGAGGTTAGGGAAAAATCTGGACACGATGATCTAAATCTGATCACAAATTCATGTTTAGCAGGTCCAAATCCCTATGAATATAGGCTGAAAGGTGTAAAAAAAATGTTTTTCAATATATTTTCGTCGATTTTCACTGTTTTTAACCCATTTTTTAAGTTTAGAAAAAAATCAGGATATTATGACTCAATTATGGTCACGGATTCGTGCTCAACAAGTGTCAATTCATATGAATGTAGGTTTAAAGGATAAAAATAATTTTTTTCCAAATATTACGAGTGTATTTTCCGCGATTTTCGGTTTCTAGCCCATTTTTTTTTAGGTTAGAAAAAAATCAGGACATGGTGGATTAACTCTTGTCACGGATTTGTGCTCAACATGTCTCAATTCATATGAATATAGGTTTAAATGTTAAAAATAAGTTTTTTTCCGAATTCTACGAGTGTATTTTCCACGATTTTCTCTGTTTTTAACCCATTTTTTGAGGTAAGAAAAAAATTAGGACGTGATGGCTCAGCAGGCCAAAAGACTACGGATATGACATATGGTATCAAAAGTATACCCCCCTTCTTTGTGTGGCTGTGAAATCAAACCTCATAATACTTGTCTTTGCCAAACTTTTCATTCATCATTCGGCGCTTTTAACATCAATTTAATGTAAATCAATACGATAAATTGCTCTATACTGAGCTTTTTGCATCGTGCGGGCATCGATCTCACTTTTGTGTGGCCCCGATAGGTTCAAAGACAAGTACTATTCTTGAGTTATGAAAATTATATGACGAGAATAAGTTTGTAAGTTTTGCTTGGTTTATACCTTAAAAGACAACTTGGTTTCAAGCCTAAAAGAGAACTATTGTACAATATGAAGCTCAATATTTCGTTCTACGCAATCTTTTATTTCTCGTTGACTCTTCTATGAGGTTTTGCAAGAAACCGCTAGAAATATCGGGCTTATCCATTGGCGCTGATTGGAGGTCCGTTAGCATAGTTCCAGAGCACTAGGTTCATTACCAGCTTGAGCCTGAAGTATACCTGTTGGCAAATTCAGTTGAATACTGCAAGCAAAGAGAAAATGGTTTTAACTGTTTCTGGCAGGCTCTTGTACCATTTCAAGATCTTGCAGTTCGGTTTATGTAATACTTTCCAAGCGATGTGTCATTTGATTAATGTAGAACAAGGTATTTGTTTACCTGCCTGACCTGCTTGTTATAAGTTTAACATTTCAAACGACTCAGAGATTCTAAATACTGTTTCCAAACTGCACAGGAACAATAATTTGACCATGAATGCTGAAAACCGCATATTTGTTAAAGAGGAGATAAAATATTTTGGTTTTATAGTGAGTGATGGTATTTTGGGTACCAACCCAGAGAAAGTTTCAGGCATAGTTTTATATCCTGAACATCAAACGGCTGAGGATGTGGTGCAGTATAGTACAGGTATCTTACTCCAGAATTCCCACTGCTTAACACCTCGCTAAAAAATTTGCTAAAAGGCAAACGCGCCTTCAAGTGGTCTGCCGCCGCCAACAATGCCCTCAATAACCCGAAGCACTTATCGATTTCGGCTTCAATATTGGCTAATCGAGACTTTAAAAGGCATTTCTATATCCAATGCAACGCAAGTATGTTACAGTGAGTACTAGAAGTGTGTCGTTTCAGAAAGCCGATGGGAATAGAGACCGCCCAATCACATTTATATCAATGAAGCTTAACGCTGTGCAAAGCAAGAAAAATTGGAATGCTTGCCAACCTTGCAAAGCGTAAGGGGATTAAAGGCATACATCAAGGTGTTGTCTGGTGCCATGATTATCGACCATGTAAGTCTTAAATAGCTGATGCATGTGTCGGAGTTTTTTGGCCGGCTGGCTAGTTGAAACCTGAAATAACAAGGGTTGAAATCCCAAATGGAGCATCCAAACGTTGTGTCCGATTTATGCGGAAGCTTGGTGCTCTACGGCATACATGAAGTGGAAAAGATGGGCGAGATAGTGCTGGCACTCTTTCCCTTCCGTTCCTTCCATGTTGATGCTGTCCAAGGTGAAACAGCGGTCCAGTGTCCACTTTTCACACAGCCGGAACTGGAAGAGTCCTCTCACTGAAAGCGAGGAAGGCGCCAGGTCCAGATAGTGTCCCATCTGCGGTGTTGCATTGTATCTATCACCATTGTCCTGACTTGCTGCTCACCACATTCAACGCTTGCCTACGGGAATGTTTTTCCCGGCACGGCGAAAGGTGACGATGCTGATCAGCAAGGGGAGATGAAGTCCCAGATTACCATCTACATACCGCCCGTTATGCATGCTAGACACTGCTGGGAAATTGTTCAAGAAACTCATCAAGGGAATACTCACTGACGCAATTCGTGCTGCAAGGGACCTTTCTCCACGGCAGTACAGCTTTAGATTAGGACGCTCCATCCTTGATGCGATTGTAGAGACGGTGAGCATGGTCCAAAAGGCAGAGGCATATAGCCGCACCATGCGATCGATCGTCCTCTTGATGACACTCGACGTTAGTAATGTCTTCAACTCCGCTAGATGGGTGGGTATGCTGGAAAAATCTTTTTATGTTGCAGAATATCTAATGGGGCATTTGCAGGAGTGAATTTCAACTGTTGAGGTATTTGCTGTTATTGTATACATTAAGTATTATTTCCATGATTATTTCCAAATTTACAATTCAATACAATTGCGAGGGAGGCATATACAAATTTCGTACGTTTCTGCCTCTACGGCCACCCTCGAAGCAGATTGGGTAATTTTGAGATCTAATTCAGAAAAACGTCATTAAAGCCGTTCAAATCATATCTTACTTGACTATTTTTAATGGAAAAAATTTGTTTAAGGGTCTATTTAGCGATAGAACACAGGACCAATGAGGGGGGAGGTTGCATCGGGTGTTGCCCAGGGATCTATCCTTGGCCCAGACCTGTGGAACGTGTCTTACGACGTGTTACTGAGGCTGGAGATGCCAGATGAGTTACGCTTGATCGGCTATAAGGATAATGCTGTGACTCAGGTTGCTCGACGCACCATTGAAAAAACGGAACTTAGGATAATGTGTCGAATGAGAGACTAGATGACTGCTCGTGGGCTCAGTTTAGCGCTGAAGAAGAAAACAAAAGTGGTCATCTTGACAAAAAAGAGAATCCCTAGAGTAGGAATGATCAGTATTGGAGATATACTAATCGAATAAAAGCCAGCGGTGAAATACATAGGGCTACTGATTGACTCGAAGATGAGTTCCTCTGAGCAAACCACGACAACGGCTGAGAAGGCTGTCGTATCGGCTCTGAGCCGACTTATTGTCAACGTTGGTGGACCCAACTCATCAAGAAGATGCCTTTTGTTGAGTGCCGATCAATGCTACTGTGTGGAGCAGAAATATGGGAGACGCTCCCAGTAAGGAAGTGTACCGAAAACGCTTGGCACAAGTACCGAGAAGAGGAGGACTGAGGATTGCATCTTTGTATCCGACAGTCTCTGATTCGGTGGTGAGAGTTTTGTCGCCTTCCTTGCTAGAGAGCGCCACGCTACGCCACGTGGACGCAAGGGAGATGGTTGTCCGCGAAGAGATAGAGCGCTCACTCAACGATTGGCAGCAGTCTTGGGTGAATCGCACGAAGAGAAGGTAGACAGCATGCCTCATTCAGGATCTGAGACCATGGCTGAATCGAAGGCATGGGGAGACTGACTTCTATCCAATCCAGCTTTTAAGCACTAGATTGGTGAGGCACGTTTCCCCGATTTCCAGTTTTGCCCAGGGGAGAAAGGCAATGCCTGCTACACATTTTTTGCGTCCACAGAATGGGACAGGCTGCGAAGAAACCTTTACAGGGAGATGATGGTGCTCACTTCGGTTGGTGTAGTTGCGGTAATGCTTGAACCAGGTGGCACATTATGTTTGGGCAGCCCTAAAAGATAAAAGGGACTCATAGCCGCCAGGGGCGTTGGGGCTGGGGGATCGATTGTCTTGGCAATTCATCTTCCCCTTTCCTCTCCCGCTAGAAGAAGGATCCCCCAGCATGAAGGCTCCTGACGGCGTAACAAAACGAGAGCTGGCCCAAAGTAATGTATCAAGCAGTTTCAGCCTGGGTTACACTAAATCGTGTCAACCTAAGAACCAGGTATTTAGTGGATAGTCCAGTCGCTTGTGAACATGGAAGCCCCACACTCTGTGCGTATGTGACATTCAACTATTTGACACATTACTTCGGGCTAAGCCTCATTTTGCTATACCATAAGGTGCCTTGAAGTTTCCTCGCGGGGCGGATGCCAGCCGACAGAAATAGTCTTGCAGGCTAGCATTCGTTGGGGAGTGTTGCTCTTATGGGCTAAAGGATATGGAGACCACCGTAAGGTTTCTCTTGGGATGGCAAGTAACGACCCTGTCTGAATCTGGACTATGCTATGGAAAATTAACTTGAATTGATGGTTTGGACTAGTGGATATGGTGGTTTAAATATAGTTACTTTGTACGGTAGCGCCAAGGTGACACTCCTGCATGAATTCAATTCAACTATCATATCGTCTTCGTCCTGGTAAAACCTTGAAACGCCTCGGAGTACGTTCAAAGTTTCCACGATTGGGTTGGTGGTATAAATACCGTTGGGATGGTCTCCCGATAATCGCTGGTCTGGCTCTGAGTACTTGTGCCCATAAGCGCCATTGCCAACCCTCGCATAACCAAATAGCCATGAGACCAAAAGGGCCACTACACACACGAACAGAGATCGTGCGGGAACCCAATCAAACCGGAGCATTCTCAACTAAAAAACCTTCAAAAATAGATTTTAAAAAGTCTATGTTAACAGCATATCGGGAGTGATACCAACTACGACAAAAAAGATGACGAATGCAATGACAGTAAAGAGGGATGGAAAACGGAGATTAGCGGACAAACTTGACGAGACTTAGATCCTTATGGCATTCGGGTGCAGCAAAAACATGTTGCAAACACCAGAGTGGCCTTAAAAAGGAAGAGTAGGAAATTCTGCAGGACACGCTAGAGTTTCCGTGGTTGGAAGAAATATAAAGAACATCAAGAATTCGATGGTTACTGCTACAATCACTACTGAAGCAACAAAAGCAAGGGTCTTAAATCCTGAAATACTGGCTGAAATACTGTACTCGGAAATGGACTTCGATAACTTCTCTCAAAAAGAGAGGTCACAAAGTACAATTGCCGTCCAGCGACATCAAGAAGAAAGAGTAATCCGAAAAGCGAAAGACGTCCTCAAAAGAATAAAATCAGCATGTGACTTGACAAAAATCAGGAAAGGTATAAAGTGTGGGCTCCTTGAGCTAGAGGAGCTGCTAGACTATATGGGGTATTAGTGCAGTAGCTGGTTAAAGGCCGAAAGGTACGAAAATCTGAAGATGAGCAAAAGGCTGAAAATGGGTAGAGCGTACGCACAAAAAGCTCCAGCTTCAAACATCAGTAAGAAAAGGGCGTCTAGCGTCTCATGTCGTAGAAAACAAAACCTGTCCCAAAGTGTCAAACGGTTCCAGGCTGGTTTCTCTGGTTGACAGGGGAGGTGTTTAGTGAGTAGTCATGGTACTCGCGAGCATGAAAGCCCCACACTCAGTGCGTAAATGGTATTTGGTGACTTTAACTTACCAAAAATCTCATGACTTGACGGTCAAATTAGGGCTTTCTCTTTTCAATTGGTGTCTTTGATTGCATTTTTAGGGTTTTGTAAAATAATTTTACAAAACCCTTCTAAAATCGCGTCCTGTCTGTCCGTCTGTCTGTCTGTCCGTCCGTCCGTCCGTCCGTCTGTCCGTCCGTCCGTGTGTCACAGCAGTTTTTCTCGGAAACTACTTAAGCTAGAAACATCAAATTTTGTATGTAGGTGTAAAGTGGTGATCTCTTCAAAGTTCAAATATGAAAAAAATTTATAAGGCATTCAAGGGGGTCTCCCCATATAGGGGAGTGACCCCCCGAAAAAAAATTTCATTGAAGGTGGCCGATATGGGTATCAAATGAAAGGTCTCGATGAGAACTTTTCAAAACAGGTCTAAGTTTGGCAAAGTTTGCTTCGGGGGCGCACAGGGAGGGGAAATACACGAAAAATTTGTGTACCCCCCCTTGCGATTGGACACCTGTGATCCGAAAAATCTAAAAAAAATCAAGAATGTAGGTCTTGATGAGTACAACAACAACAAATACGTTAGAAGTCACAATTCACTCAACTTTGTTAGTAATAGTATGATTTATCGATTTAATGCTTTCTTGAATAAAATCTTAACGGTGCCCTTAAATTCAATTAAATTCAGTACACTGATGACTATTTATAAGATTGATCTATTCTGAAAGTTTCATAAAGATTTAGCGAAGTTATAGCGGTTTGAATTTTCCCGTATTACTATGGAACAATATGCGCTGCATTTATTACTATGGCAACATATGCCTATGGAACAACACGCGCTTTTTACCGACTCAGACACTACAGTTTTGCTAGAATTTGCATGAAAATTTCAGGAATGATAGGTGTCATGTATATCTTTGAGAATCGGTTGAGCTGGTGGTATCAGTAATCGTAAAACAAGAAAGTGGCTGTTTTAAATGCGAAGATTGAATAATTTTGAGTTATTTTTTCCCAACTTCAACGTTTAAGGTGCATGCTTTGAACACTTGATTCAATTTAATGAATGACTGTAGATCAGTACCTACAATTAATGCTTATAAGTGAAACAAGTCAAGGAGGCGGGAGAGAGCTCCTAGCAAAAGGGTTTTGTAACCATTCTAGGATTCGAAAAAATTGCCCATTAATCGATGATAACAGTACAGGAGAGTGGCCCCTGAAAAAATAAATTCATCAAACGTAGCTGATATGAGTATGAAATAAAAGTTTACATGGGAGCTTTTCAAAACAGTTGTTAAACTGCCAGTTTTTGCTTCAGTGGGGCACAGGGGGTAAATACATGAAAAATGTGTTTCCTCCGTCGCGGCTGGACATGTGAAATAATTATCAAGGGAGATATTTATGAGTATGCCAATACCAAAAACCTCAGAATTCGAAATTCGTTCAACTTTGTTAATAGTAGTATGATATTCGTATTTCATATTTTCTCCAATAAAATCTTCTTTGACATGTTTCTTGATGTGATTCGATCTGGTGACTGCATTTTGTAAATTGAATACAAAACCCTTCTGACATGAGCGTAGGTCTGTTTACCCAACTTGTTTATGTTAACGTGGGGTCAGTTTCAATTAAATGAGTTTCTTAGATCTAATAATGACGCACGTGTACTTTTACGCATTTCAGAATATGGAAGTGCTACAAGCTCCTAGTAAAAAACTTAAAGATTGCATAGAATGAGTTTGTTTTTCTGCAAAGTTATTGATTTCTTGAGATCTGGTAATCCTGAAACCTCTCGTCGAGGTAAAATTTTATATTCGCTGCTACCAAGGGTTTATGGTCGCTCTTTGGTTTGTGTTCAGATTTTCCGGAGGGTATCGTTTTTTCGGTGATCGTTTCTCCATTCTCGGTATTTCTCCTTTGGAACATCGCTGCATTTTATTTGACGAATGCTTGGATATTTATCGATGGCGTGTGCGCTCATACCATAGCCAATTTTACATAATTTTTGATAAGGTTGAGGGGAAAAGAACTAATACTTCCTAGGATTTGGCATAGACTGTTAGACACCGGTTTGTTTAATACAGTTCCATTTGGACCTACTATCCGTCCTACCTGAATGTCATTTTTGTTTAGGTATCGCTGGTGGGCCACGATGTTTAATTTTTTCACCAATGTTTAGGATTCCCCACCAATATGACAAACTAGAAGTTTCCCCCGATTCTTCGTCAGGTTATTACAATAAATTACTTGCAATCGTCGGATCTTGTGACGATCCCAATTCCCAATTGTGCAATTATTACAATTGTACTCGGACATAATGGACATGATTACTGGACTTAGATCGGGCGTTCCGGTAGGGGCCTTGGGGTCCCGGCTAACCCGTGGAGATAGGGTAAGTTTGGTGCCACTCATTAGCCCTTAATTTACTCCCGGAGCAGCTGACGAGCTTGAGCCCCCCAGAACGTACCACCTAAACGTACATGGAACGTAGATTTCCTTTGGCACCAAAGGTAAGGTGGAATTTAACACCACCGTGTCGCACAAAGGAATTCAAGGCACTTTACACCGAAAATAAAAAGGAAACGAAGACACTTGATGCAAAGGATTCAAAAACGCTGCTACTGATTTCACTCGAAGGATCCCAGTACCCAAAACACTACTATTATTTTCACCTGGTCCCAGCACTCCTGTTGCGTTTTTGACGGTCGGTGCGGCCACTCCAAGTGTGATTTTACCGGCTGACACTCTGTAAAAAAAATTTCTTCAAACAAAAAATATCACACAATATCGAATATATATATTGTGTGATATTTTTCCAATCCTAATTCTTCAAATGCAAATCAGTCTATTATAATGTAAACATTACTTACAATCATAAATACAGTTGAGAAGTTGGGGACCCCCTTGCGATGGAAAATCAGGTTGATTCGCTGTACAATATTTGATCCAGCTGCTGGCGATATAATAATCCTCGCAAGCTGCCTCCGTAACGCATGCACAATAAATACAATCTATCACATGCACAATAAATACACTCCAGCCGATGGCGATATCATGATTTGTCCCACGCTACCTCCGTAACGCACGCGCAATAGTTACTCCATTTGCAAGCGCTGCTAAGTCCGTCTCACCCGCTGCTTCTTCTTCCGCTTAGCTGATTAGGAAACCAAAGAAAAATAAGAGCTTCTACCGTTGCTCACCCTTATATAGGGTTATCCATTTTACGCTTGGGAAAGTAAAGCTAAAGAAAACACATAAAATATTCAGATGGAAACAGAATTTTGTATTCAATATAAAGATTGAACCTTGCCATTATACGTGAAAAACAACATTATTCAAATGTCTTCCACGGGATCTCTTACAGGCCTCAATCCTTTTGAGGTAATTTTCAATGACTTTTCGGCAATATATCGGCCATAACTTCACGAATATTGGTTTTCAATTGCTCAAAATTTTGAGGACTGTTCGCGTAAACACGATCTTTCCCATAGCCCCATAAAAAGAAATCCAAAGGTGTTAGGTTGCAGGATCTTGCGGGCCAATTGGCATCACTCAATCTCGAAATTACGCGTCCTGGAAATTTCTCTTGCAAAAGTGCTCGATTAGCCTGTGTTGTGTGGCTTGTGGCTCCGTCTTGTTGGAACCACATGTTCTCCAGATCATAATCTCCAATTTCTCTCCAAAAATAATCGGTTAACATCCGTCCATAACGGTCAGAATTGACTGTAATGGCTCTTCCTTGATCGTTTTCAAAAAAATACGGGCCAATAACACCACCAAAGCATAATACACACCAAACGGTCACTTTTCTGGATGCAAGGGCCTTTCTGCGATCACCTGAGGATTTCGAGAGGCCCATATGCGGTGATTCTGTTTATTTATCTAACCACTGAGCGAAAAATGAGCCTCATCACTAAATAACATTTTGTTCGAAAAATCGTTATCAATGGCTTATTGTTCAATCACCCAATTCACATACATTCTGTGTTGTGTATGGTCTTGAGGCTTAAGTTCTTGAGTGAGTTGGATTTTGTACGGATGGAGATGCAAATCCAAATGCAAAATCCGCCACAATGAGCCGTAAGACAAGCCCAAATGTTGAGCACGTCGAGGAATCGACAGATTCGGGCCTTCTTCCACACTTTGAGCAACGACAGCGACAGCTTTTGAGCGAACGCCTTGCAATATCAATAACCGATCCAGTCTCTTCAAATTTTCTCACTGTGTTCGAAATTGTTTGCTGTGTAGGTCGATTATGTCTACCGTAATCGGCTCGTAAAGCCCTAAATGTTGATACAGCAGAATCACCAAACGATCCATATTTCTAAATGGCAAACCTTCAACTAAAAAAACCATGCTTTGGATGACATTTAATGCTGATAGATATCAAATGGCAGGGTTGTACTTTCCCAACCACGAAATGGATAACCCTGTATAACTTTTGCCGCAATGGCTCTTCCTTAATGGTGAAGATCAAGTGCAAGGTTATGCTATCATTGGCACCCTCAGCCTTAGTAATAGCATAAACCAACATTCAGTGGCCATATGTTTTCGTGCAGAAGATTCCAAATGAAAACGATGTTAAATTTGTCTTGGTTTGTTAGATAAGTATTAACTACCGATGGTTGCAATGGAACAGGAAATGCGGAAATTATCTTCTTGCATAACAGTCGTTACATCTTCGCATTCAGTTTCATGAATAATTTTCAGTGGCTCTTTAGCAATCTCCCGAATTTTTGATTCAACATATATAGAAGCTTTACTTTGAAATGAGAGGAATATTTGTAAGGCTATCGCCACCTCCAAGTTCACAAGAAGTTAGCATTGTTAAGCCGAGCGTTTGAATATTAGATGAATGATTTCGGGTACTTCACGATGAGTAATTTGTCGACGAGTTTCGATCTATTTGAAAAACATTTCTTATATTGTTGACTCTAGAGTGAGTGGGTCCTGTGTAGAGACATAGTAAAATTTCAGAATTTGTTTTTGCAATCGATTACTCTGACCAGATGGTTTGTTTATCAAGTTAATCGATAGATAATAATTAAGTGGTAAATGAAGATTCATTATGTCAATTAATTGTGTTCCGATCCGATTTTTACACTCGTAAACCTTAACCAATTGGTACATTGTAGCGAAACTTCCATTCTATTTACCTCTGAACGTCGATCACAATCATATTTGGTTATATGAAACACACCAACTGATAGCTGAAACCTTAAACGATCATTTAACATTACCTTTACGTGCCATTGCTCGATCTCGTCCGTATATAGAATGTATCACTGGTTCTTCGATTTTCAATTTAACGTTCAGGTGAGGTCAGCCAATTTGAGTGGGTCTCTTACATCGTTCTTTCCGGTCCGCAAACAATCTCCAATCAAAAATCTCCTGTGGGGATAGCTATGCTGCCGCACACGCGAAGAAAATTGTTTCAAAGCGCACTTTTTAACGATGATGCATCCCAGTAGCAAAGTATCGATTGTTTCCTGTCCAGTCATCATAGTCCTACTTAACTACAAGTTTTTGAGCAGAAATTTACTTTACTTTACTTACTTACTATTCTTACTATTTTGAAGTTTAATACATACGAGGTGTGACAATTAAGTAATGATACTGATTTTATTGCCACGCTTGTCGTAACCCTGCGACCTTGAAACTCTCTTCCTCTTCCTCGGCACTCTATTGATTATATGTTGAGTAGACGTTTGTGGGTGGTGCTCGTCACGAAAATGGAGAAACAAAATAATAAAAAAAATTGCGTGAGCTTGGGCTTCGGAAAAGTACGCTAGACTTGTAAAAGTGCATGATGATAGTGCTCTTAGTCGTGCCAAGGTGTTTCGATGACATAAAGAGTTTAAGATGAGGCGCGGAGTGGGAGACCAGTCGAGGTGTGGCCTGACGCAGTTGCGCAGCGTGTGCGTGCCCTTATCCGTGAAGATCGGCATTTAATAGTTCGAATGTTGGCCTCGGAACTGCGTATGAACCGTGAAACAATCAGACAAATTTTAACCGACGATTTTGGGATGAAAAAGTTGTGCGTGAAGATGGTTCCAAAGAACCTTTCTGAGGAGCCCTCAGCGCGCTCCAGTATTTGGCCTCTAAAGCGATCGTGTTACAACAGCCACCTTATTCGCCCGATATGTTACCCTGTGACTTTTTTTGGTTCCTTAGAACAAAATCGGTGATCAAAGGAATCCATTTTGAGTCGATTACGGGCATCTGGGCGGCCGTGACGAGGGTACTTGCAAACATCCTAGTCGAAGCGTTTCAGAAATGTTACGAAGCATGGAAAACGCGCTGAAATCGTTTAAACTGCTCAAGGAGACTACTTTGAAGGGGATGGCAGAGTTGTAGAATAATGTTTAAATGTACGATTTTCATGGAATCAGTCTCATTACTTAATTGTCACACCTTGTATTCAAGAAGGAAAAATGAAAGAAATAGAATTACAATAATAATCCTTACCAGCTCTTCACCTCGTGGAGTGGTCGATGAAAATGTGTCATATTTGCTTGATGTTGACGCTGGAGTGCTAGAGATCCTTGTATGCCGTGAAAAATTTTCAAAAAATTACTTAAAACTGTTATAAATGTCTAACATTATATGTTGGCATTTTAGTGCATTTATATATCTTGTATTACAAATTTTAATTATGTTATTTATTTGTCTTTTTCTTTCATTTCATCTTCAAAGTTCTATTTATTTAATGATATGTGTCATATAATTTTTTCTTTTTCTCTATTTTGTAATTTGATATTATTATCTGCTGTGAATAAATAAATACAGAGGATGATTTTTCGAAAAAAAATTGTCATCAAAGGTGATTGATTGGGCCGTCATATGTAAGGTCTATGTAATACATTTTCAAAATTGTTCTTGAAACTTTATTCTCAATGTGGAGATGTGACGGAAGGAGACATGTATTTTAAAGCATGCTCTTTATACAGTTTATTATTGCCTTCCTATTAAATTTTCATCAAAATATGCATCAAACTATCTTATACTCGTAAGCAATATAACCGTAATCTTAATCTTAAAGATAAAATGTTTATTCTCTAACGTTCCTTTTGACTATCAATTTTTTCTTTCGTATACGTCTTTGAATCAATTTGATGAAATGTGATTTTCTCTATTCTCTCTTCTTTCCATGTCTTCATGGCAACTGAACAATTTCATTTCCATCGCAGTTCGATGCAGTGGAAAATGGCATAGCGGTATCGAAACTTATGCAAATATTCTCACGACAAGCAGCCATGATGGATGCCTTAATAGCACACTTTGCAGACCAAATGCGACGACGTCGAGAAGGAGCTGACGGCCAGCCAGCTGAGCACATACACGATGGTAAGTAAACTTTTCCTTTCTCCTATTGAAAATAATTTGAATGAAAAACATCTTGATGCGCTTAGCAGGAATCATTTCATATTACGTTAAGTGGGACATATTTGAATTTTTCCGGATAAGTACATATGAGTATGTGAAAATATTTTTACATGACTAGACTGCAGTAAAATATTGAATACCTACTCCATGATGTGAAGTGAATTATGAATATTTTGTCAGGATAACCATATGATATATTCATGTTTTTAAATTTTTGTTTTCAGTAGAATTGTAGATAAGAATGACCAAGTGCCTCTTGATACTGAAAAAAAATACTTTTGGGTAGTAGTTACTTGATTTTTAACCGCTGTAAAACATCACTATAGAGTCACCACACTTACTTACCTCACCTCGGTTTTTATCATTCGTATTCGTTTCGTCTTATGAAACACAGTAACGTGTAACCAGTGTATATTTTGGATAAATAAATTCCCATATTTTATAAAATAAATAAAACCAGCTTATTGTTTGAATAAAATAAATTTGAAATTATTGAAGTAACTCGACGACTAGCATAATGAATCGTCACATATCATCAGTTGGTTCGTCTGGCTGGATTGCTGTTACAGTAGACTCCCGTAAGCTCGGCCACCTCGGGACCGGACCC
This sequence comes from Odontomyia ornata, assembly GCA_963969285.1. NCBI lineage: Eukaryota > Metazoa > Arthropoda > Insecta > Diptera > Stratiomyidae > Odontomyia > Odontomyia ornata. The sequence goes on from OZ017739.1 coordinate 71,616,985, forward strand.
TAGGCCGAACTTAAAAGTGGCCAAGCTGCCTATCTTAAAAAATGCCCATTTATTGTTTGTAAGGAACGTTTTTCAACAAAAGTATGTAGTGAAAATAAAGGTATTAAATGTCCGTAAAAGACTGCAGCGATGGTCTGCTGCGTCGGCAAAAGAAGATGGTAAGATCCGCTGAGATTGGCCTTGTCTGGGGACGCGTGAATGCGCTGGCAGGCTAGCGTTGCGGTTTCGTGGGGTGGGTTCATTCTTCCAGCACAAGGACCCACTATAAAAAGAATTCCCCATTCACGAATTCTTGGGTCTCGGAAAAAGGGCGACCGAAGTCGAAAAAGGGAGGTAACTACCTGAGGGTGGAAATTGTTGTTCATAGAACAAGTTGAAACGGGTAAAAACAGGTGAACTTTTGGAGACTTCGTCGTTAGCTGACGATACTTATGGCCCACAAATAAGAGTGGGGTAACCGGATGGATGTGGTGCCCCCTCGCACCCGCCCAACCGGATCAAGATCCAAATGTTGACGTGGCCATATATTTCCCTTCTGAGTGAAAAACTCAGACAAACATACTTTCCATGAGCTTTTTCATCAAACGAGAAGTATAGACGTGACCAATTTATGTCATAGAACTATGTGATCGGATCACATAACCCTATACCATAAAAGAGCACGCGAGCGGAAGGCCACTCAACCCGGCAAGAGCCCCTGAAAACAACAAAATAGGTGGAGCGCGCCCGATGGCGATCCCGTTTTCCGTGAACCGCCTACCATCGTAGCGGGTCCTATACTCGGTCAGAGGGGACAAAATGGAAAGACCGAAGGGTATATTTTTAACAATTCATTTTGTATTGTGCTTATGCATGAATACAATTATTACAATAGTACAATATTACTCTCATTACAAAAAAGCTAATCAAACCAGCTTCTCTAGAAAATACAAGAAATTAATCAAACAATGTTGCTATTAGTTTCGTTCTGTGTTTATAAACTTCCTCTTGAAAGAGACCACAACAATGTACCTCACTTTTGTCTCAGAAGTTAAACTACATTTTTTTTATTTTTGGTTATCTACATTACAATATAAATATTTAACAAAAAAAAAATGAAAAACTAAAAGGGTACTTACCCATGCTCCTCGACGAATGCTCGTACATGGGATGGGTACATCTGCAACTTTTTCAGTAAATTGAAATTCACAAGAATGAAATTTAATAAAAATCGACAAAAAGCAATCACATTTTTTATGAGTTGAAGAAACGCTCCGAAGAAACAATTTTCCGATATCCAAGCAGAATTTAAAATGGGGACACGAGGTTTGATTTTTGTATCACTCCTTTTCATAAATTTTGTTTCCTTGATAAACGGACGATGACTCTATTGGTCCTCTGGGACACCATAGCTAAATTTAGGGGACCGTTTGTCACTTGAAATTAAGGTCACCAACTTTAATTCGATTCGATTAGCTGTTCATCTGTTTTCCAGACTCATTCGTTATTGTGCAAAAAAAAACGGACTCAAAGCTCTACAGTACATTTCAGGTCCAGAACGTTACATTTAATTCGGAATGGTGGGGGTAAATGAATTTTAACTGCGCTTTGAAATATGTTATTATTGTATTTAAAAAAAAATAATACAATATATACAATCACCGTTTATTCACTAGAGCTTTGACGATTTTATTAGAAGAAATTATTAGGATTGTTTTAAACATTGATGGAAACTTGGAGCACTTCCTCATCGCATTTTGCGTCGATTTGAAATTCATTGAGCACACTTGGGTTTAAAATGATCAGGAAACCAATTTTGGTTCTCGATTATCAATCAAAAACTGTAATAACGGTATGAAAAGCACAAAATGATGTCAAATCCACTGTTAGAACAGTTTTAGATCACAAAGTAAAATTTTTCAGATCTCTTGACGAAATCACGCACCTGAAAACAATCAATTTCCTCAATTAATTACGATAATTCACCAGATATCAACCTGAATAATTTTTTATACACATATTTTGATCCACAATAATTTGAAACAATTTGTTTTACACTGCAATAGAATGGTATTAGCAATAGTGGCAACAACAACAAGAACAATTTCGGTTTCTTTATCATTACAAAACACATCACATATAAGATTTATGGAAAGAAGAAGAAAATGAAAGATAATGGCAAAGCCAGGCAACCCGTCCACGTAGATGAAACATTCGACGAAAAAAACCCAAAAATAACCCCGCGAAATTATCTTGGTGGACGTCGTCGCGGTTCTTGTCTTCTTCACCCCTCCGACGTGATCCCGGTTGCAATCCGAAGTCGAATCCTCGTAAACTCTTCATTTTTCCTTCAAAAAGTATTTCATTTCTCTTTTTTTCTTCCGCACAATTGTGTTATTCAACACACAACCAATGCAATCGAAAGTTGTCAAATTTCAAGGACGATTGTCGAAACAAATTTATATCCTCTCTGGGGTTCCTCAAGGATCTCTCAGCAGTTTTGCATGATGTACCTCATCTTTTTTATGCAGATGACCTTAAAGTTTACCACGTCATATCATCTTTATCCGATATGATGTTTCTCCAGTCCAAGCTTAACACTCTCTCTGAATGGTGTTACACAACCATCTCTCTCTCAATTTGGAAAAATGCCAGGTGATAAGTTTTTCAAGAAAACGAAGCCTTCTTCTGTTTGACTATCACATCAACAACACAACACTTAGTAGAGTCGATAGCATTGTGGACCTTGGTGTCGTTCTGGACCAAAAGCTTCGTTTTAAACTTCAGTATGATGGAGTTATATACAGAGGCTATAAGATGCTAGGATTCATCAAATGAAGAGCTAAAGAATTCAAGAATATTTGGGTTGCTAAATCACTATATTTCTCATTAGTACGCCCTATTCTTGAATATGCCAGCCTGATTTGGAGCCCTGTTTTTGGTATTCACGCTGACAGGTTAGAATCGGCCCAGAAACAATATCTTCTTTTTACGCTCAGATCCCTTTACGACTCTAGAAACTTCCACAGCTTACCATCATTTAACTATCGGTTCCATGTGCTAAATATGGCATCACTAGATTTTAGCATGTCTAGCATTCGATGTCATCAAAGACAAAATTGAAAATAAGTATATAACGAAAAAAAATTACTCTGAATGAATCCCTATGAATCCCAAGACTTTCACCAATGCTTACCGTAAGTCGCCATCACACTACTTATGCAGACAATGAGCCAATAAACAGATTTTATAAGACATTCTACAATTTTAGTAAATATTACTCCCAGTCCATTTCCAAAACCTCAGATAAAAATAATATCCTGAAATCCTTTCATTTCTCATTATAATTGTATAATTGTACGTAAAAATTACTGTAACAAGAATATGTATTGTTTACAAGGAATTTTTTGTGTAATTTTATGCTATAAGGATATGTCTTGTTCGGCTAAATAAATAAATGAATAATAAGCCTCCGCCTGAAACCTACCATCATCATGTTTCTGTAACACCACAGCACCAAACCCTTTCGAACTTGCATCAGTATGCAACTCAGTCTCACGCTTCAGATCATACATACACAATACAGCCGCTTCAACTAATCTGTCTCTCAACCACTCAAAAGCATTTGTTCATTCATCCGTCCATTCAAAAACAGCATTTTTCTTAACGAAATTCGACATTGGACGAGCCACCCGGGAAAAGTTTGGCATAAAGCGCCAAAAATAAGAAAAGAGACCCAAACATCGTTGCACTTCATGGACATTCTTAGGCATTAGGAACTCTTTAATAGTTTGCACATGCAATTTACTCTATCGCAAACCTTTCTCACTTTACACTTTTTTCAACTTAATTCTAATCCTGCCCGAGCCAGCAATCTCAAAACTTCCCATAATATTGAAATGCGTTCTTCCATTTTTTGTAGTTGCTATGTTTATGTCATCCATGTACACTGAGATTTTCCCCTCACCAAATAACGGCTTCAAAATAAATGAAATGAACCTTTGAAAGAATAACGGTGCATTCGTGAATCCAAACGGCACATAACAATACTTATACTGACCAAACGAAGATACAAAAGCAGTTAATGGAATCGACACTTCATGCATGGGAATTTGGTGATATCCACTTTTCAAGTCGAGCACACTGAAATATTTCTTGCCGGCTAAATACTCTGAAAAAATCTTCAATTAAAGGCAACGGAAAATTTTCTCGCACAGCCACACCATTCATTCCACGATAATCAACACACATTCTCTAGAACCATCTTTCTTTCTCGGCAACGTAATTGGAGCCGCAAATTGTGAACTACTTGGTCTAATTATTCCCCGAGCTAACAAATCATCAATGATTTTGCGAACTTCCACCTTTTTTCCATATGATAATCGTCGTGGATGACAGTGTATGGGTGTAGCATCTTTTATTTTGACCTTCATTGCAAAATCATACGAGACGTACGCTTCCTTTAACTGATTCATATAATTGTCATAAATTGCCAACTTCAGAGCGCATGCATCGACTTCATCGCACTGTTCATCAATATTTGGAGGCAAGTCATCTGTGTCAATCGCATACGTTTGCAAACTTTTCTCGTTAACATGTGTCGCCTGTTCAGTCATAACTTTCAAATTACTCCGGTCCGATTCTAATTCACAAGCATCTTGAATACCTACTATGTTAAGATTGAACCAAGATTGGTATCTTGGTTCAATTTTAACGCTTTGCCCTACCTTTGACCGTTCAACATCAATAATCTTTTCTTTCTCTGTGATTGGAACCTCTGACACTGGACATTCAAATAAATCAAATAACGTAAGTACACTGATACAACATCTGGTGGCACTCGGGCTTGATTCTCTTTAATAATCTTAACTAACTTATTAACATCATATTTAATTTTTGGTTTCATCTGACATAATTGAATCCGCATTGCTTTCATCAAGTCACGGCCTACTATTAATGGGACGACATGTTCTTCATCTGGAAAAATAATAAATTTCCAAATTAACTCATGTTCACGAGACACAAATTTACATCTCACAAAACCATAAGTACTTAATCTTTTGTTGCTCATGCCACATTGTTGTTGTTGTCTTTTCACAAAGTTTGAATGGAATAAATGAACGTCGAATGAAACTAGCTGGACCTCCGGAATCAAATAAAGTCGAACCCGAAATTGATTCAGTGCAATTATTTTGTTTATCAACGAAGGCAGTGCTTACCAATTGAGTCTCTTCTAACGCTTCCGAAATTGATTGTTCATAACTTTCAACCGCTGCTGTTGGCACTGAACGACGCTTTGGGCACTGGACGCTTACGTGCCCAACTTCTCATTTGGTGGGCGTTTTGGGACCGGGCACGAGCTTTGGTAATGGCCATACTGGAAACAATTATAACATCGCACTAGTTGGCGATTTGGTACGTTTGAAACCGTTGGCTTGTTGGTACTAATTGTTGCAGGCACATGCGGTTTCGGTTTTAATAATACAACACCAACATTGCTGTTCTTCGCAATCACCCGGCTGATTTGTCATTTCTTGTCATATCAATCCAACAATGCTTTTAATTCCTTGACTGTTGTTGCACTGTATAAAATAGACACGTGGTTGGATATATATGATTCCCAGCGTTATGATATTGTTCAAAGTGGTCTGATGCTGCCATCAAATAACAGCGATGATGGTTATCCTGAAGATGATCGTAGGCACTTTTCTCATTTTTATTTTTTAAGAAGACTCAGTAATGTTGAAATTCAAGATTGTTGCTGACTGATTTATTCTAGTTATCAAAACAAAGTTCACTGTGTTCCGTGTAAACTTTTTAGTAAGTCTCAAACTCAGATGGTTCAGGGAGGATGCTGTGACTGGAAGCACTTAACAAATATTTTACAAAGACAAGAGAATACCAGAAAAAGTATATCATTTATGTTTCAATGGCTAACATTTCAGAAGCAAACTAAGCATGGGTAAACAATAGATAAAGAAAACGAAAGGCTAATTCATGAATCTCAAAAACACTGGTATAATTTATTTGAAAGATTATTTGACATCATTAACTTCTAAGCCTCACATAATCTGGCATTCAGAGGTCATAGAGAATCTCTTAAAATAGACTGTAGTGAAAATTCTGGCAACTTCGTAGACTTATTCAAATTGCTTTCTAAATATTATCCCATGCTTTGAGAACACATGGAACGTATTAATGACTAACAACTTGCAAGACATTATCTAAGCCACGATGTTCAAAATGAGTTGATAAGGCTAATGGCGAAAAGAGTGACCGGAGAAGTGACTGAAAGGGTAAAAGAGGTGAAATATTATTCTATTTTGTTTGACTGCATAGGAGACTATAATCGAGTGGAGCAAATGCCTTTTGTATTACGATTTGGCAGCATAACAATCGATACAATAGAAAAACATTTTATTGGGTTTCTTTTTGTCGTTGAGTCAACTGGGGACTACCTAACCAATGCAATACCGGAAGGATTAGGAAAAATTGATTAGATATTTATTGGGTCAATAACTTAATTCGCGCGGTTTGCTGAGATATGGCGTTACTTGTATAATATTACATCGTTCCAATATTCTGAGCCTGCACTGGAAAGCTACTGTCATTTTACGTCTTTTTAATTGTATGCCATTCATTTGAAGTGTTAACAACAATAATTTTTTTCACCCAAATGTGTCGAATTTTGTTCCTCAAAAAGGGTTTTTGTGGGGATTTCTTCTTCTTCATTACTTTAATATGAAGAAAACTGCTGACAAAAGTAATCGTTTTTTGGTGGAAGTTTATGGTGAACATGCTCCAGCTGAACGAACCTGCCAAAAGTGGTTTATACGATTTAAAAGTGGTGATTTTAGCTTGGAAGATGATGAACGTCCTGGGCAGCCAAAAAAGTTTGAAGATGAAGAACTGGAAGCATTATTCGATGAAGATTGTTGCCAAACACAAAAAAGCTCAAAACGTTTAAAAGCAGCTGGATACATTCAAAACCAAGAAAATTGGGTTCCACATGAACTCAAGGCGAGAGACGTCGAAAGGCAGTTTTGCATGTCCGAAATGCTGCTGGAACGCAACATAAGGAAGTCATTTTTGCATCGGATTGTTACTGGCGATAAAAAATGGATCTATTAAAACAACTCCAAGCGCAAAAACCATATGTGAAATCCGACCAACCAGCCAAATCAACGGCAAAGCCGAATATCCATGGCGCTCTGTATTTGGTGGGATCAGAAGGGTGTGCTGTGTTATGAGCTGCTGAAACTATCAATGGAGCACGCTTCCGAACACAATTAATCCGTTTGAAGAGAGCAGTAGCCGAAAAACGCCCGGAATATGCGACCTGACACGAGGCAATAATTTTCCATCATGAGAACGCTCGGCCCCGCGTTGCTTTTCCGGATATGAACTATTTGGAAAACAGTGGATGGGAAGTTTTACCCCACCTGCCTTATAGTCCAGACCTTGCCCCTTCTGACTACCATTTGCTCCGATCGATGCAGAACGCCCTCACTGGTATATGGTTCACACCAGAGCAGGATATCAAAAATTGGCTTGATTCATTCTTGGCTGGCAAGCCGGTGCAGTTCTTTTGGGATGGGATGCACAAATTGCCAGAAAGATGGGAAAAGGTCATAGCTTCAGATGAGCAATACTTTAAATAATACTATTGTATAATTTTTTTCTTAAATAAACGTTCAAATTTTGAAAAGAAAACCGCACAAATTAAGTTATAGACCCCATATAATTGTCGCGGCCAAGGGTGCGGTAATAGTGCAAATATGGTAGGCATAAAAACCGGACTTAAAACTCGAATTTTGAACATTAGTCTGCGGGCATTTTTCACACCTTGCGGTTGTCATAGTTGGAACCTGCTGTTCGCAGATATAGCAAAAATATTTTTGGTTTTATTGAAAAAATTTATTTGTTATATGAATGGTCAAGCAAACACTGGATGTCTATCAAAGCAAATTAAAGTTTACTTTGAAACCTTTATTGGACGTAAGATAGGAAAGCAGGATCGAGGCTGTAGGAGCCATATTATTCGAATTGGATGATGTTGTTGAATGTATCAAGAGCTTAAAAAATCGCACAGAAGAATCCGATACATTCAGTGATTGTAATTCAATTTTAAATGAAATTCTCAGCTTAGACTTTATTATATCGTTACATTTATAGTATGAAATATCATCGTGAGTGAATATCATAGAGAAATTATCGCAACCCGTAGAAATTCATCTAAGCATTGCCCTTAATCATTTGCATACGTTCTGTGACTGGACCAAAGAATATTGTCAAATTGGATTCGAACAATCCTTATCTGATGCTCATCGATTTATTCAAAAAAGTAATGATGACTTGTTAAAAGAATTTAAAACAATTATGAAAGTAGTGATGAACCCATACAGCCTCCCGAAAATCGGTTACAGCTATGATATAAGCAAACTCAAAACTATTCGAAAAAAGCATTTATTAAAACCATAGAGGTATATACAGGAGACGGCGAAAGATCAAATTCATGAAGCCACGAGCTTTTGCCTTTGCTATTGTGATAACTCGCATAGGCTCGAAGCTAATTTCGAAATTGGGGTCGAAATTTTGTTCATCATATGATATGGTGTATCATACTCTTGACGATAAACTTTATGAGAATGCAGCGGTTGAAAATTAATTGTTTACAACAAAAAAGAAAGCCAAAAAATTATCATATGTGCTGATATTATTATTCTGGTGGAATTTTCTTGCAAACGCTTGAGAGGGTACCACTTTTGACCTACGTAGTAAATTTCATCATTCAAGTATGTGGTTTGCGAGAAAACTTGCTGTGACGCACGGACGGATGGACAGGTGGACGAAAAGACAGATCGTGATTTCAATAGGGGATTGTAAAAATATTTTACAATCCCCTAAAGTGGTCTGTTGTATAAATACTTGCAACTTACGCCATTAAAAATGTTTCCATGATAAGCATTCATTACTTCAGTTGCTACTAAAATAGCGAATTGCACTTACCTTCTGACCTTTGTGGGCCGCCATTTTGAATGCATGCATTTGATTTTGGATTTTTAAAAATATTTCAATCTTAGAGTCTCATCAGTCAATTTGTCCAATCTCAGTCAAATCAGTTTCCTCTAGACAGTGCAAAAGTATTAAATTTTTAATGAAAATGGCAGCGAAAAATATTAGGTTTTATATTTTCGACTTCTTTATTTTTCATCCGATTTTTTTTAGTACAAGGACTTTGTACAATTATCCATAATCTCAAGTTTTATTAAAATCCATTGGAAAATTTGGCCACTAGAGGGCCACAAAAATCTGAAAAATTCGCATATTTGAATCGCCGCCATTTTGAAACTTGAGCATGTCTGTGCACCAAAATAGCAAAATGTTTAGATCTAATTGTTTTCTATCTTGGAAATAAATTTCATTCACATCGAATCAAAATTGGGTCTTTCAGAAGCCTTTGAAATTTCTAGCTTCAACTAGCCGCCATTTTGTGTTTGGAGACCTGATCTCTAGTTCTTTAACATGATTCTTTAGGCATTTACAGTAATTACCGAAGAACCGAATTTCATTAACATCGGTTGAAAAGTTTGGTCACAACTACAACATCCAATGCTTACACGCTTTTCATCGTCTGAGCGGTCACCATTTTGTTTCAAACGGTTTGACTTTGGATTTTTTATTGTGAAATTCATCGCATACCTCAATAAACCTCTGTATCAAATTTCATCCGAATAGGAGCCACGGTTTGGTCAGAAATGAACTCACGAATGTTTGTCTAAAATGGCCGCCATTTTGTTTTCCCTCGATCGATTTTGCTGGTTAAACAACTTAACTGAGATATTCACGCAATACGCCTTTCCTAAAAATATTATGAAAATTGGAGCGAAATTGTGACCTCTAGCATAGTCACGATTTTCGTTATATCATATATAAATCATATATATATATATATATATATATATATATATATATATATATATATATATATATATATACGCAATAGGTAAATATCTCTTGAGAAATTCACCTAAAAAAAAAAAATCCCCGTTGGCAGCACCAGCCGGAAAGGTAAATTTCTCGTATGTAGCATAAAGTTTCGAAAAAGAATTTGGCTTGCCTACTACTAAACTTCTTTCTGCAATTTTCGTAGTACCATATGGGTATTTATTAACATAAAAAAAATCTGGCCACGTTCGTTCATAGAGACCTTTTATCGGGACGCAAATATTTTGCTAATTAAATTGAGTTGCACACGTATGGATTACATATTGAAAATAGGCGGATAATAAATTGTTGTAAACATACAAATACCGGTTTTGCCCTTCTCGCATTTGCTGTTTACACAGTTCACAGTGGTAACCACACAATGGCTTAAATAGCTCGGATGGTTAATTTCAAAAGATTTCCATAAAAGTTTAATCAGCACTTGCGTTGCCATTAATATATACATTTTCAATTTTTTTCTGAACTATCAGGGCCGTCATTTTGATTTTTATTGAAATCGGCTGCTAAAAATATTAAGCTGTAAATTTTCGACTTTTTAATTTGTCATTCGATTTGCATAATTAAATTAAATTAACTTGCCCTAATAACTTATAATTTCAAGTTTCAACGGAATCTGTTGAGAATCTTGGCTGCTAGAGGGCTACAGAAATAAAAAAAATTGCATGCCACCCCCTGTATGGGGAGACCCGCTTGTATGGGGAGACCCCCCTTAAATACCTTAAAATATTTTCTTGCACTGCAAATCACAAGAGGCACCAATTTTGACCTACGTAGAAAATTTCATCATTCTAGCTCATGTGGTTTGCGAGAAAACAGGACAGACAGACAAGTCGCGATTTTATAATTTTCTAGGGTATTGTTAAAAATATTTTACAATATCTTAAAAATGATCTGGTTTATAAATTCTTTCAAGTAAAGTCATTTAAAACGTTTCCATGAAAAATATTCATTAATTCAGTTGGCACTAAAATAGCGGATTGCGCTTGCCTTCAGACCTTTGGGGCCGCCATTTTGAATGCATGCATTTTATTTTGGATTATTTTAAATCTTTGTATGCCAGGACCTCATCAACCAATGTACTATCTCGTTCAAATAGGAGTTTCACTCTAGACAGGGCAAAATAATTCAATTTTTATAGAAAATGGCAGCTAAAAATATTAGGCTTTAAATTTTCGACTTTTTTATTTTTCATTCAATTTTAATAATTTCCTGCAAAATACAAGAACATAGTACAGAGATCCATAATCTCAAGTCTCATCAAAATCCGTTGGAAAATGTGACCACTAGAGGGCCACAAAAACATGAAAAAAACGCATATTTAAATGGCCGCCATTTTGAAATTTGCACATGCATGATCACCAAAATAGCAAAGGCTGTAGGACTAAGTAATCTCTATCTGGGAACCAAGTTTCATATATATCGGATCAAAATTGCGACTTTTAGAAGCCTTTGAAATTTTGACATTCAACTGGCCGCCGTTTTGTTTTTTGCAACCTGACCTCCAAATTTTTTAAGCAATTCTTTAGATATTTATAATTTCTATCAAACCACCGAATTTCGTGAAAATCAGTTGAAAGTTTTGACCACTATTACAACAACAAAATTTTGCACGTTTTTAGACCTTTGAGTGGCCGCCATTTTGTTTCTGCCGTACCGACTTTGGATTTTTTATCGCGAGATTCATCACATACATCAATAAACCTTTGTGCCAAATTTCATCCAAATCGGAGCTATACTTTGGTCAGAACAGAAATCACGATTTTTCGTCTAAAATGGCCGCCATTTTGTTTTTTCCCGGTCGATATAGCTAGTTCACGAACTTAACCGAGATAATTACCCAATACACCTTTCCTGAAAATTTGGTGAAAATCGAAGCAAAATTGCAACCTCTAGCGTGGTCACAAATTTCGTTATATCCCATATATATATACGAGTATATATATATATATATATATATATATATATATATATATATATATATATATATATATATATATATATGATGCCCTCCGCAATAGCTAAATTTCTCTCGAGAAATTTACCTAAAAACCGACTCCAAAGAAAGATGAATAAATTTTTTAAAAGAGGTGCTATATTGCATGGTGCTTTAATATCACCTTCATAAAACTTATTTCATCCTTTGTAGGGCACTTTGAAGTCGGTTTTCTTCGTTTTCCGGTAAAGAAACAAATATTTTCAAATTAAACCACCATGCATGCATTTCGACATTAATTGGTTCTATTTTCAACAACAATTTCAGTCCCACCACCACAACTCCAGAAATCTAGAAAAACATTTTTAAATTCAACCGACCAGTTTTCGAAATTCATAAAACAGCTCCCATATTGTAGGTGCACTGCACTGGTACGAGATCACGTATTTTAGAAAACCTTCAAAGTTTTTCAATTAAAATGTTTACTCCGATACATGAAACTTTTACAAGCATCTTCGCAATAACAAAACGAATTATTTTCAACAATTTAACCTTAACACCATTATGGACGCAGCCAACAAAACTTCAACATTTGCGCGCAACATCTATTTCACTTGCGATTCGCTCTTTGATAATTACGAACTTTGACTTAAAAACACAATTAATTACTTCAACACGAAGCTTTAAAGATAACTTAAGCCCATTTAAATCCGTAGGAATAAAAATCAGAAAAAAAGCGCGTAAATTCTTAAAATGCAAGCGAGTTTCAGTTGCATGTTATCGGAATTCTATGACCGGCGTCAAATCTGTTTCAACCGAGAAAATCTTTAAACTCGCGTCTCCCATATACCGTTTCTAGCAGGCACGATTCACACAACATTCGAAATTATGTTTTAATTCACGAATCACACCGAAAACCTGGACGGACACAGAAAACATCACGTAAATTATACCCGGACACATAATTGTTTCCTTGACTGCACTTTACTTACCTAAATAATGAAAAATACTCGATGACGCGTTCACATTTTTGCTCACGTTTACACATTGAACACTTTATTTTCGAAATCACTTATAGAATCCGACCGAAACAAGCGTTTTCATTGAAAATTTTTAAAAATTACGATATCTGATGGAATTTTCGCAGGAATTGTCAACTTCCGGTTTTCTATCAGCTGAAACATCATTTCCGAAATCAGGGGTGTCACAATTGTTGATTTCGATCGAAAACGATTTGAATGTGGCGCACTTCGTAGTTTGTTAGTATATTTTATGGAAAGGAAAGAAGTTTGTTGAACAATATTTGGAGGCATTGTTTACAATTGTAAATGCTGTATGATCATTAAAGAGAAAACTAAAAATAATGAACTTTTTTAGCTATTTCGAAATTAATTTCGAACAATGATAGAGTTTGGACAATCATACGTAAGCTCATTCGTGAAAGTCCAAAAGCTTTCGGAAATTGGAGTATACGGACATGAAATGTTTGTTCGTATTGAGCATGTATTAAGAGACTTCAATATTTTATATGGGAAATGAAAGCTCGCCGTCTCCAGTGTATACCTCTATGATTAAAACATTGTCAAGACTTAGACACAGTCCTACGAGTGGATGAGAGCAGTGACATCCAATCTTTTGAATTTTATGAAGGACTGCAAGCACTTATGCAAAATTCACTCGCCTGCATCGGACACGTAATACAGCTGCTTCAATAAATTACCGAGAATAACTAAAAGGAAATTTACCCAAACATTTATATTGTAATTTGAATTTTATTAACAATACCTGTCAAAAAGAGCTTTTCTAAATTAAAGCTTATTAAAACTTTTTAAGAAATACAATGAGTCAGCAAATACTTTCAGCATTAGAAGATTTATCCATTGAGGCTGATATAGCACCTAAATTGGACAATGATGCAATTATTAAGGAGTTTAGTAAGGCGGAAAGTAGAAAATCTCTGTTCATTTTATTTTCAATGTTAATGCTAGTCAGCAAGTGGTATCATCTTGAAAGAGCAGGAATAGAATAGTCAGATAATAGAGTAACTAAAGGCTGAGCTACAGTCAACATAACCAGACATAAAGAAAATGTCAAAAAAGTTGAACCCGAATATTTTATAGGGCATTAAGTACATTTGACATAAGGCTCACATACGCAACATGAAAAGTTGAAATCGAACGAACTTTTTGTGTCAGTATGACAAATACATTGTTTACTTTAAGGGACAATGATACATTGTTGTTCGGCATTTGAAAGGGTGAGTAAAATTTTATCCAGCTGTAGGGATTATACAGAAAACAGGTGTTCCCATCTGTTGAGCACAATTCCACTCTGATATTGAAATTTAATTTAATATTTCTTCTACGCCGTTGAAAACGTTCATCAACAAACTTATAACGCATTGTCAAAAACATAAAAATTCAAAATCAATTCGAAATCATCCATTTTCTTCAATTACTTTTGCTGAAATGACACTTGTTCGTATCTGTCAAGATCACATAAGCGCGAATCATATGTAGGCAAACTATGTGCGCGCTACGCTACTTGACGTTCCTTATTTTGTGTTATGTTGATTTTAGCACAGCGGTAATGGTTTTTCAATTTTAACTCGCACTTGCTGGCGAGACTCTGATTTATTTTTATTTATGTTAAAGTAAAAATGTGTGCTTTTGTACGAATAAAAAAAAACTGTTTTAATTCTTTGATTTCCATGATTTTCTTCCAGTTGTGTCATTGAAGGGCCTTGCTGAGCTTATCTTGCCCACATAAATTTATGGCCTTGCGCCGCCGCTGCGTACCTGCTACCGAAGATTTATGGTTCGCTCTTCGGCTTGTGTTTGGATTTTTCCGGAGGCTATATTAAGTCAAGCGAGTTCACAAAGAACAAATCCCCTACCTAACGGTATTCAACATTGAAAGATCGATTTGAGTGTGTATAAGCGTTCGAAAACGCTATCGTGGGGAAATGTAAGAAAGTGATTGAATCGGCAAATATTGCTCTGCAAAGACGAATGAAAAGCAAGACGATGAGCTTTTATTTTGATCAGATGGGCAAAAGATGCCCCTTTTATTAAGTGTACGAACATGCAAACACAAACGCAAATCGATTTTCTGCATGAAATCTTAGTCCCAGGTAGATAGAGCCTTCACCATTTTTCTCAAATGGCAACAAATGATGATAAGTGCACTCTCTATCTCGTGCAAATTTATCACTTGTTTTATTCAAACATTTTCCCTCTCCTCTAATTTGGCATAACAGCTGGTGATATTGCTTGTTAGTCTTTATGCTCTGATTGAGTGTGGATACTATGTGAGTATACTATGCTCCACAGGCTCACCCTATCCACATGGGCCATTAGCTGGCGATGTCTTTGATAGTTCATAAGTAAGTGTTCTAGTCTTTTAGTCAAAAAAAAAGTGGTAATGAAATTTATGTTTTTGAGTTCAGCCTTTATCGATATTAATTTAATAAGTTATTGTCCACTTTAGCTAGAAACACAATCATTCGAGCATGATACTGATCATATTACTCTCATAAGAACAATCAAAGTTGCAATATGACGTTCTCTATTATTCAATTTAGCCTATAAGGGATGCACTATATGTATCATATAAACGTATGTATCATATAAAATTTTCGGAAATTAGATAAATTTAATTCAATAGTCCGGAATTACCAGACGGCAAAATTTAAATTTTATTTTCACTTTATTATATAAATTCAAACAATAGAGTTCACCATTCCCATTCAAGTTATTTGTATACATTTCAATTTTAATCATTTTATTCAAAAGCAGCTCAAACCAAATAAAATTCATTAACAATTGTTCTATTATGATAGCCATCATAGCGAAATTCTCCCTGAGGGAGCCTGAAAATATTGTAATAACAATCAGGCCAGAGTGGAATAATAAATATGATGGTCAAAATTTACATCCTGTCATTCAAGCCTCTAAAGAATTAATTTACATAAAATAATTTTGGTATTTTTTCTAGTGTGGTTAGCATTTCGCGGTGGCAGCAACATTGAAATATTACTTATAATAATTGACTATTTCATTAATCTGGTTTTATATTCAGTGATGATTCATAAATATTTTCCAGTAAAAAATTTGTAATATGCAATTTAAATTTTGCCAGTTAAGTTCAACGCAGTAAATTAAATTTTTCCAGGGAGGAACCTAACATTCACTTGTTAATCTCGAATAAATTAAATCAATGAATACAAATACGTACATTTAAGCAATGTGTTTTCTTCCTCAGTGGATTCTTGTTAATTTATTTACTTGCTCCTCTGAATTACGTTGAAATAATAAATCCTTGATAAAAGCTTGAGAAAATATTATTGGCTCTCCCATACTATTGCAGTCATCATTTGTAATTTGGTATTTATTCAGGAGCAACAGTTGCAAGCAAGGTGCCCTACTTTTTCCTAGAATTTATTTCATAGAACATGAGCTCTACATGTACAATATGTCTATCATTATTTGTATCCCAGACATTTTTCTCGTAATTCCTATGACCTGTTATCGGTTTTATGAATGAATGCTTTTTAGGATTTTCGATAATCATTTTACAATACCCTACTAAAATCGCGTCCTGTCTGCCCGTCCGTCCGTGTGTCACACCACTTTTTCTCACAAATAACATAAGATTTTCTAAGTAGGTGCAAGGTGACGCCCTCTTTAAAGTTTCACCACGAAAAGAAATTTATAAGGTGTTTAAGGAGGGCTTCCCCATATACAGGAGTGGCCCCCGGAGAAAAAATTTCATCGCATGTAGACAGTGTGGGTATCAAATGAAATTTTTTAATGAGAACTTTTCAAAACAGGTTTTAAACCAACAAGTTTTATTTTGAGGTGTACAGGGGAAGGGGAAATGTACAAAAATGTTGTGTTCACCCCCCCCCCCCCCCCTCGCGATTGGGGACCTTTGACCCGAGAAATCTGAAAAAAAAATCACCGAGGTGTGATCAACTTTGTTAATAATAGTATATATTATAAATTTTACATTTTTGCCTATAAAGTCAAGATGGGACCCTTAAATTTCCCAAAACCTACAATTTAAGTTCTTGGAAAGCAATAGTATGTGTTGACTCGTGGGCCTTCCCACGGGCTTCGAGATGTTCTGGTACAATACCAGGCCTCTCTCCAGAATAATGTAATCCTGGTCCAATACCAGGATCAACTTTGATAAAGCACTAAAATCTTGCAGCACTAAATCTTGGTTCACTACCAAGACTTAACACTTCACTCAGTGTTACGATTAATTACTGTTGGTAAATTCTGGTTCAATACCAAAATCTAGATTCTAACACAAAATATTCAAAGATTTGCTTAAGCTCTGGTCCAATACCAGAACTTGAAATGCTCAGTTATTTAATCAAAATGCTCCGCTTCGAAACTAGTTGACAGAATGATTTATTGACATTAATTTCATGCTTATTCATAATTATTTTCTTTTGTCTATGATGCATGAGAATTTAACTCGCTGAATTCCGTTCCTATGCATCATATCATATTAAATAGCGAATTCCATTCCCATACATTAGACCATATTCACCTGAAATCGGCTGACGAAAATTGCTGACATTGCGTCTAGACAAGTTCAAATGAGATGTACGCGGGATTTTTGTATGAACATTCCTTCATTATACAGAGGCGTCAATTTTTGATGCACGAAACTGAACATATTCTCCGCCTTGAACGTGGGGTTCAAACCTGAAGTCTCGGATCTAATGAGAAGGAAGGTTGACGAGTTGATCGCGATGCAGGAATCGGTAAGGTTTTGGTGAAAACTTGGTTTTGATGCTGGAAACCCTTTCGGCACAGATAAAACATTAAAGCAGCGACCATTGCAAGATTGATGTAGGCAATGCTGTAGTGATGGATGTGATTAGCAGGGTGACTGAGAATGTTCGATTCATTGCGCTGTAATTGCTGCACCCGATTGCGTAGATGTGTTATGTTCCTGGCAGTATTGTTGATGAATCTTTCTATCAGGATAAATTTCGTTTCCGAGCTAATCGGTGCAAGGTCCATTGAGAGGGTGCTTGATACCAAAAATGATGCATCTAATACGCTGAAATGGAAATTGCTGGCCTGCAATATTACAGCTTGATTGTAGATAGTGCATCCGTTTGTCACGTTGAGCTTGCCAGCTCCGCTCAAGCTTATAGTTTGAACCATGGTATTGCAAATGATGTGAAAGTCACTTGGTTCGTTCATCACATATATCCAATAGTTTGGGCGCTGCAGCTGAATCCAAGCAGGAATGGCTGTAGTGTGAGCGACACGACACGGAGCGGCAGGAGTTGATTGTGTGAGAATTGCGATCTTGCAATTCGTTACATCGGGTCCCTTCCGCAATACGGGATGGGTTTGCTTGCAAATGTAGTGGGCTGGTTCGAACATGAAGTACTGAGAAAACTCAGTACTTGCGACGAGGTAAAACAAATCGCGGGCCAGGTTGACTAAGAGGTGGTTGGTGGTTGGAATTACTTCAATGAAGCCTTCTTTAGTGCTTATGGGAATTGAATGTAATTTCAATACTTTGTATGAGTCTTGGGATACTAAGGGAAGTGTGAGCCGGAATAAGATTTTGTTAGATAGTGTTCGGCCTTCGACAGTAAGCAGGCTGTAGATTTTTGGAGGGTTGTGATATTTTGCCAGCAGCAAAGGAAAACTCCTCTCTTTTTATTCCGGATTTTCCCAGGGAAAGGTGAAGCAGCGACAGAGATATCAGGGATGACTGTATTTCATATCAGGGTGATTTGATTTGGGTCTATCCAGGAACGGAATCCAGTGTAAGAGATTTTATTTAATTTTCTGTTCCATATGTGGTACATTATGCACTTACACTAGTATTAAAATCAAATACTTCAAGTTTTATGCAGAAAACAGAAAATAAGTTTGCCTTCTAATGGTGAAATTTATAAAAGCAATTGTATTTTTTATTCAACATTGAGGATACTAGCAGCGCTGTCTATTCGAACTCCATTTAGGAAAGTGATCAAATCCATCCCGTCTTACATCTCGAGGGGCAAGAATTGCTACATTAGACTTTTCCTTCTTCATCTCAATCATACAAACTGCTGCAGATGACGGTCGTCCTTTTTCTTTTGTGGAAACGGACCGTACGTGTAGCGAGTTTTAGAAATTCCCAGTTTAAAACGTAGGTACCATTTTTTTGTTCTCATTTTTATGTATTTTGTTCTTTTCAAGAAATGAATCTAACATATCAACTTTCCCTATATATTTATTGTAAGTTTGTACTTTTTTGGGACAATCTACTTCTATATATATATATATATATATATATATATATATATATATATATATATATATATATATATATATATCTCTTTTTTTTACAATACCGTCTTACCTTTTCAGTCGGGTGTTGTCCAACAAATGATGATGATAGGGCGACGGTTTTATTGTCGTACCACATTACTGTATTGACTTCTGCCCCATCTACAGCAGCAACCCATTCCTCTGAATAGCCCCTTTCTATCTTACTACTTTTCATTTCTTGCAGCGATGGTATTTTCAGATCTTTACCAAATCAGTTTTTATCGGCTGTTCTCAATGACTGAATTCCTCGTTTTGCCAGGTAAGAAATTACTTCAGGTGAAGTATAGTAGTTATCGAAGAATAATTTATATTGCTGGTTTTCCGGAATATATCTTGCTAGGCGAACTTCTATATAACAACATGCGCCCAAGTCAGGTTCATAAGAATTCTCCATTCCAGAATACCTCAAAGTCGTACGCAAACTCTTGACCGTCACACAGCACAAGAAGTTTATAGCCCCATTTATGTGGTTTATTTGGAAGATGCTGTCGCAAGATATTGGTTGATTTCGTGGCACACATTTGCTCGTCCACAGACAATGCTTCTCTTGTAGGAATATTTTTGCATTTTATTCTGAGGCTTTCTAATGTTAGCCTTATTTTGTGGAGATATTCGTCCCCGGAAGAACCTGAAGGTACTTGTAAAGTGTTGTCGCTGAAGTGTGAGAGCTCACGAATTTTCTCGAACCTCTTCAGGATCATTGTCTCTCTTATTAAAGGTAAATCTAACTCAGATTCCCAGTACATCCGAATATTTTACAATGCAGCAACGCTCATGACCAAACATATGCTAAGAACATTTTTTAATTCACCCGTGCTGATGATAACGGGTTTCGATGGGTCTTTTTGAACACTAAATTTGTGCATTTCATCGGCAATATGGCTAATTAAAAAAATATAAAAACTATTACAACGGAGTATCTAGCTCTAAAATAGTTGACTCCAAATTTATATTGCCAGTGAATTGAGAACGCTTCATCTTCAGAGATTTCCTTTTCCAAATAAATCGTGTTTCTTTCTCGTGATGTTTGTATTTCCCAAAACTCTTTTTCTTGTAGCAGGGAAAGTGATAGAACTTCCGCTTTCATATGATAATCTGACTGCTCCAGAAGTACTGGGCTGAGGATCTGATACTGTATACCTATTCGATGGCGAATCAATTTTGGAGTCACTAAGAGAGTAATCCACTTCATCCAAGTTTTCTTTTATTTTCGCGATGTCATCGTCACTTTCGGCGTCCGAAAAGTCTAGGCTATCTTCACTCCCTGAAAGTGTACCGCTCAATCTCCGAGTCAGACAACTTCTTCTTACCTATAATCCGAAATGAAATGAAAACCACTAGAATATGCAGATGTGAACTAATGCATGGTGTTCCATCACTGGCACATTTAAGCAAATCGATATTTTGATACAACAATGTAAATTTCTTAGAAAAAATAACTCACTTCTGGTTAATGTGCACTATTTCCAAAATGAATATTTTTTTTTCACTCCCGAAACACTTAAAAAGCTATTCTTTCACAACCTCGAATTGACGCGAACAATGAATTCGAATGAACTGCCGAATATTTGAATAAACTAGGTTGACATGTAGCTGTCTTGAATCGTTAAACTCACTTAATGTGGTAAATAACAATTTATTACAAAAATCTTAATGTATAACAGTTCGTAAAATTAAACTAAACTTGTCTGGTTTGAGTCGTTCGGTTGTCCCTTTATCTTGATAATGAAGACATGAGCGTTGATTCGTTAAGTCACCTCGTGTGGTCCTGTGTGGGGTTGCTCCAAGGGCTGTCTGACTGCATCGACTCGCAGGAAGACATGAGTGCAAGTGTAGAGATCCTTGTATTGATAAACGCTTCTTTTTATGTGGTGAGCTGTTGGTGTCGGTCGAAGGAGTAGCATGTGCTCACGAAATTTCTCGACAAAAAAGGTGGGATCGGCTGGCATGTCCTCGTTTGTAAAAAAATCGCCCGGTGGGTGAAGCGCCCAAGTCCTCCGTGAGTGACGTTCGTCATCCTAGTAGAACAGTTGGAAGTAGTTCGATCAAGGATATTAGTTGACTGCACATAAGAGCTGATTTGAAGGTTCGGTGTCATCGCCCAATCGCACCATTGCACGCAGGATGATAGGGTGTTGTTCTAATTTGTTTCGTTCCGGTCAGATTGGTAAGGACTCGAAAAAGTTCGCTCTCAAATTGAGCGCCTCGGTCGGTTGTCAACGTTTTGGGAGTTCCAAAACGCGCAACCCAGGTGTTGTAAAAATCGTTGACGACTGTGTCCACAGTCATGTTTTGCATGGGGACTGCTTCTGACCACCGTGAAAACCTGGCTACCATGGTAAGACAGTATCGATACCCGCTCACCAATGGCAGAATGACGATGTCGATGTGAACATGATCGAATCTTTCATTCGGTACGTTTATTGAGATGGGCTGGTTCCTGTTGTGTCGATGGACTTTCGAGCGTTGACAGGAAATGCTGTTGCGGGTCCATCATATCGTGTCCTTCTGAATGCGGGGCCAAACGTACTTTTGGCGCAGCTGGTGAAGGGTGGCCTTGCCGCTCGGGTGAGTCAGTCCGTGAACTGAAGCAAAAGCCTGTTGACGAAGTTTCGGTCAGACGTAGGGACGAATGTGTCCCGTTAAAGTATCGCAGTAAACTGTTGCAGTACCGACTGACAGCTTTTGTAGTTGTAATCCCGTTATGTTGCTGTTGTCTAGGAGCACACACAGCTCGTCGTCTTCTTGTTGAGCCTCAGCTAGTTGAGTTGAGTCTAAGGTGAATGGCATGTTAATCATATTATTTCTAGGGAAGGTGTCGGCTACCAGCTTCTCCGAGCTGGAGATATGGAGTATCTCCGTCGTAAACTGAGAGATGAGGTCCAACTGTCTCAATTGTCTCGGATTGGATTTGTCAAGACTTTGAGCGAATGCGTAGATTAGAGGCCTGTAGTCAGTTTTGATAATAAAATGCCGACCCTCCAGAATATACCTAAAAAACTTGATTGTGGAAAAAATAGCTAGTAGTTCGCGATCATGCGCGCTGTATCTAGCTTCCGTTGGGCTCAGCTTACGAGAGAAGAAGCCGAGTGAATGCCAGTTTTCGCCGTCTGCTTCGACAGGAATTTCAAATGGTGAGTGACAGGTTGAAGTTGTGCCTTATGATCCAGATGGACGAGTAAAGCTGCAGTTGCAAGGTCGCGTTTGCACATTTGGAAATCTGATTCCGTTTGTGGTGTCCCAGGAACTTTATGATTATTGTTTCTCTTGCTGTTGCTTAAGAAAGCGTTGAACGATGCCTGATGGTGGGCTGAGTGTTTAAGACAACGTCTGTAGAAGTTGCAGGCCCCAAAAAATTGGTGCAGCTCGATGATGGTCTCAGGTTGCTTGAAGTTAAGCAGCGCAATGATTCACTCTTGTGTTGGTTGTGAACCGTTTCTGTTGATCATGTAGTCCAAATACTCTATCGCCGTTTGACCGATAGTACACTTATCAATGTTAATGTGCAAATTATGTTGCTCAAGTCGTCGACGGACAATGTTGAGGTGTTCTTGATGTTGGTCAGCATTTTGTGACATGATGATGATAGCGTCTATATAGCAGAACATTAATTCCAGTCCGTAGAGGATGTTGTCCATGTGCTGTTGAAAAGTTTGTGTGGCATTTCTAAGACCGAAAGGCATGACCAAACATTCAAACAACCCGAATTTTGTTGTAACGGCTGTCTTTTTATGTTGGCCTCGGACATCGGGATCTGATGGTAAGCCCGTTCTAGGTTCAACTTGAAAAATATTGTTTTACCGTGAAGCCGGTCAGCCACGTCATGGATATGTGCAATTGGATATCGATCCAGTACTGTCTGAGCGTTAAATTTGCGATAGTTGCCATAAACTCTCCAGCCCCCGGACTTTTTTGGCCACCCTATGGGTTGGACTGGCCCAAAAACTTCTCGATGTACGGCAACTACCCATTTTAAGCATCCTATCAAATTCTGCTCTTGCTGCTTTCAGTTTTTCGCCTGTCTGACGTCGAGACCGTTGAAAAACTGGTGGTCCAGTTGTTTCGATGAAATGTGCCATTTGGTTAGCTGTTGCTGATGTCTGTATTGTTTTTGTTGCTGAGGACGTGTCGTGAGTCGTAGGCTGAATGATAGTTGCCGTTGTGGTTGCCTTTGCATGTGTCGTGGACACTCCGAAAACATCAACCAGAGTGATTTGTCCCGAGCTGGAGCAGATAGAATTGTCATCTAATAGTCTTCTGTATTAAAATCGATCAAAAGCCCGTAATTTTTCAAGAAGTCCGCCCTGATAATTGGTGTGGATACATTTACTACAACAAAATTCCACGTAAATAGACGCTTGAAGCCTAAATGTATCTTCAAGGTTCGTTTACCATACGTGGTAATTGTGGTATTGTTGGCGCCATATAATGTTTGCATTTGTGGCTGTTGAAGTTGAGCGTAGCGTTTAGGCAAAATCGAGACGGACGATCCGGAGTCGATTAGGAAATTTAAGTGTGACCCCTGATTGGCTATGTGTAGTCTGAATTCCGGAATTTTATCTATGTTGTCTACCACTCCGGTGATGGAAGGCAACTGGGTCAGTTTCCCTGATGCTGATTTGCTTGAAACGGGCAAGGCTCCGAGCACCACTTCGGTTTTACCCCGAATTGTTTATCGTAATAGTAAGCCTTATTATTAGTTGAAGTGCGGTGGCCTCTTGCACTACCTGTCGAACCGTGCAAATCAGAGGGGTTGAAATTTTTTCTTGATTTTGTCATCTGAATGACAAAGTTATTAAGCTGATGCTCGATTTTTTTCAAGCCTTTTGTTGAGTTCCGACGTATCGAACGCACCTGCCTGTGGTGAAGTGGCCTCTGTAGCCAATACGTAAGCCGGAATGCTGTTTTCCAGGATGCGGTCTGTTATTTTTGCGAGTTTGTAGAGTTCGGAATCCTCGCTAGCAACCAGAACGCACCTGACGCTCACTGGTAGTCGTTTCATCCCCAATGTTTTGAGGATGTCCTCAAACAAATCCAAAGGTGCGAAATTTTGCATTTCCCGAAGAAGTTGTGACGGTTGTTTTCCGTCGAGGTCTGCCCCTGTGAACAACCGGTTTAGTTGTTGCTCCTTAGATTCAGAGAATCTGGTGATTAGATGCTGTTTGAGCGTACCGTATTTGTTCGTGGCTGGTGGCGAACGGATAATGTCAGATACTTGCTGCAAGATATCGATGTCCAGAGCCGCAATAATCGTGTCATAGCGAGCGTTGTCAGACGTTACTGTATTGGTGAACAGTGGCGCCTCCGCCTGCACAAACCAAAGCTTCGGATCGCTTCGCGAAATGGTGGCAATTTCTCGTCTTTGGCAGAAGCAACTTCCGCAGACGGTGGAAAGTTTGTTGCTGCATCAACCAGTGGCAACGGCTCGGGCGAAGATATCATGTCCTTGCTTGGTTCATATAGCGTGTCGAGCAACGTGTTGTTGTCGCGCCTTGTCGGCGGCGGTGTATGTTGAACGAACATGCTGGTTGTCGAATTCTCAGTCGTCATTTTAATGGGTGCTCCCCTAGCCGGGGCGCACGTCGATGATAGGGTCGCCAGTAGTAGCCGCCTTAGATTCCGTGGATTAAGACGTGCACAATGCAATCGTAAAAATCACTTAATGTGGTAGATAACAATTTACTGCAAAAATCTAAATACGAGTATATCACATTTAGTTAACTGAAACTAAACTTGTTTGCTTCGCGACCAAAGCCAAAGAGAACAGCTGATAAAAATCTTCTTGTTGCTAGCTGATTGATTGCCAGATGTGTAAAGTCAAACTTCCTCGAGATGATGTCAGCGCCACTCAGTGGTGGAAATAGTTTTTACGATCGCCACAAACAATCGATAACTAATGCCATCTTGTGACATTTGCTGGTGTTGAATAATTGCTTGATTTGTAAATATTCATCCATCGCCACATACGTGTCGCTGGATATACTTTTTCAATAAATATACGTTATAAAATTTGCTTCTACCGCATATGGTAATGTATGCATTGTAGGGTTAACTTTTATTAGTAAGGAAAATGCGGAACAGTTGTACCAAAATTGTGTTGGTCTAAGTATTGTATTATCTCAGTTTTATTAGCGTAAAAAGCTGGCTGTATTTTTTCTTCATAAAACCAAATATGTGCAATTTTATATAAATGAATTAAAATTATATATTCTCACATAAAAATAAAACCACTATTTTATTTCTCGTAGGTTAGACATTTAGTCGATTTTTTGTAAGAGCTATGAAAGTTTTGTGTTTTTTTTTTTATTGAAGTTTAATAACGGTATGTTTTTGCGTTTTTCTTTCCAATAGTATACCAATACAATAAACAAAAAACTATAGTTGAGTACATTCTATTTAAGACATGCGTCGAATTAATACAATATTTTATGGGGTAAATTTGACCTCACGTTTTATATGTGAGTTTCTTTTTTACGTAGTATGCCGAAGGTTAATTCCTACAGTTCCTAGACGACGAGCCCATTGAAAAACTAAATTATTCAAATTGAATAGTGCTCAGGATGTCCTTTTTCCTATTTAAAATCCGGATCGCTATTATTACAAACTAATTAATGCGACATTGTACTCCGTAAACTAGGTCATGAACTTTCAATCAAGTTGCATAAACTACCCATAGCGCCCTCCACAAAAAGCAAGATGACTTCCAAAGCTCACCTGGTTCGGGCGAAAAACCTTCTATTTGCCCTTTTTAGAAATTTCAGTGATTAAAAAAAAGAGCTCATTAGAAATACTTTTTAATTGCCCCTTGTACTCCACATTACACTGTGTCACTAATAGCATTTCAGAACTCAATTTGAATATTTCCACAACACCGGAAAATCCTCGCAGCGACGAGTACGTCAGTCGCTGTAACTTACTGCAGCAAACATTTGCCGTTATAGTCAGGTCCATTTTCCATGATAGTGTTTTTTAAATTGAATTTTTCCTCTTTACGATATTCCCACTGTCCCATTCTAGGAAAATGAAATTTTCTTAAAGTGAGTGTTTCATGCAAAACAGTGACGAGACATAAAAGGCGACGAGAGCAGCAGTTGCTGCTGGTGATGGTGGAAGAGCGGGCCAGGAAGTGAAACTAAAATTTATACAACGTGAAGATCTGGAAATTGTCCTGCAGGGGACTGAAATCAAGAAAAAGTTTTCTCCCTGTTTGCAAGTAAACAGCAGTGAAAAATTCGATTTTTTGCTGTTCTTTCATGTATTCGCGAGTATTTTCTAGCATTGTTGTATGTGATCTCATTTTATGAGTTGTTTGCTTTTCTGCTTTATTTCAAAATAACGCGGCGTGGACCTCAAGGACATAATGACTGCCGCATAAATTTCTTCATAATCAAAATCTGGAGCGAGAATACTGTGTAATAAATTAATATTTGCCCTGCTTGAAAAGTTTTATTGGGAGGAGGTACAGTTTTATTAGGTTTGTCAAATTGAGGGTAAGTGTGAATAATTGGGTGTATAAGGATGTCATTACTAAACCAATCGCATAGTTTTATTCATGATAAATATGGAATAATAAGCTTGATTAGAAAACAACCAAAAAGAAGCAAAGAATCGGACGCAGTTCATCGTATGGTTAATTATGCAAATCTTTAATTGAAACATTTCAGATGAAAGCTCTACCCTTATGCATCCTGTTGGCTTCCAAGTAACGTAAAGTATGTTTGGTTATCTGAACATTTTCTATTATTAAATTCTTTGCGGAAACGCACTCAGAATATTTGTTTATGGATTCAGTGAAGCTTGCCGTTATTGCATTTGGCTGCTTCCTTATTATCTTCATTAAATAATAAAGGAGCAGGAATGATTGAAAATTGCTGCGAAGCACAAATGAAATGATTCATTTTGTTCCCAGCTCATTTTGCAAACAGAAAATGACTTCAAGGGAAATTTTCATAGATTCATGTGTATGTTTTTCATACTGTGAGGAATTACTAGTTCAACATTTATACTTCTGAGGCTTTTAGAAATGCAAATAATTGGATGCAATTAGAGAATGTAATCCCGCAGAATTATTTCAATACCGGGATCTGGAGACTAAAGAACACCAATCTCGGGATTAGTCCCGGAATCAGAAAAATTAATAAGCAACAAATGACTTTGACTTTGCATGTAGCAGAAATTTAGTCATACATTTGAATTGCTTCCCACATCGACGCCTACATAAAATGACATGGCTATCACCAGATGGCAACACGCAAAACCAGACAGACCATGTTGTGATCCAATAACGCAGAGCCTCGAGTACAGTTGACGTTCGTACATACCAAGAAGCCAATTACAGATCGGATTAGTACTTGATCAAAATAACCTATCGATGTTTTATGTCAAAGGCGTATTCGGCGAAGGCCAACCTCTAAAAAAATTTGACTTCAAAAGATTGCAAATAGCGACAACCGGTTGGTCCCATCTTTTCAGACACATCGCTGAAAAGAAGGGGTGGAAGTGATAGCGGCAATTAAGACCGTAGCAGAACAAATGATTGAACATCAAGTCCGGCGCAAAAAAAAGTGATTGGTTCGCTGATGAAAGCCAGAATTCGCTGGACAAGAAGAATCAGGTGTACAAACAATATTTAAGTAGAAAAATCAGGACGACGAGAAAGTATTCTGAAAATTTCAGAAGAGAACTGAATCAAGAAAAGAAAATACTATGATGACCAATATGGAAATATCAATGTAAGTCCAGCGAGCAACAATACAAGACAAGCATACAAAGTAGTGAAAAGCCTGAAATGAGGTTATTTGTCTAAGACCAGAACACAGGAGCCTGCAGATATTCCTTGATAGCATTGGCTCCGCCAACTTTAGATGACGTACCAAACCATAGTTCCACCATCAAGGCCCAAAAGAATAAAGCATCGGGCATTGATGCGATTTCAGTGGAACTCAATCAACTTGGTGGCATTAGTGTTCAGAAAGTTATCTAGCACATTTGGCAACACGAACATATGCCGAAAAAATTATATTTCCTTTCCACAAAAAAGGTG
Organism: Odontomyia ornata; assembly: GCA_963969285.1. Taxonomy (NCBI): domain Eukaryota; kingdom Metazoa; phylum Arthropoda; class Insecta; order Diptera; family Stratiomyidae; genus Odontomyia; species Odontomyia ornata. The sequence continues at coordinate 71,645,303 of OZ017739.1, forward strand.
AGGAGCTACAATTCCAAACCTATAGAAGCATATCACTACTTTGTGCGGCGTACAAAATATTTTCAAAGATCCTAGAAAAAAAAATTAGATCATAAGTCAACAGTAGTATCAAATCACTTCAGAGCAGGTAAAAGTCACTTCAGAGCAGGTACGTCGACGATAGATCAATTGTTCACTGTCAAGCAAGTATTGAAAAATGCTGGAAGTTCAACATAGATGAATACGAAACGTTCGCTGACTTCGAGCAAGCATACGACAGTATTGATTGTAACGTACTGTATCATAAAATGCTTTGCTTTGGCATACCAGCCAGATTAGTCCCTCCAACTAAAATGACAATGATGTCGATGATATTCTAAGTCCGCATCAATAGCCAACTTATCGATGTCTTTGACACAAATATCGGACTAAAGCAGGAAAACGGGCTGACACCATTGTTATTCAATTTGACTCTGGCATATGTCATAAGAAAGCTACATTTCAATACATGAGGTACATTACTATATAAGCCAAGCCAACTAGTACTGTATGCGAATGACATCAACAATTTGTCAACTTTTCCTGGAATTCGGCAGCAAAGCCAAGCTAGTTGGGCGATAAATCAATGAGAATATAACAAAGCTTATGACGCGGTCGAGGAAAAATACCTCAAGTACACCAATGTAACACTTGGCGAATACAGTATCAAAAGCATGGGAAGATACTTGTAATCAGGCGCCAAAACGACAAGAACCAGTAGTAAAAAGACTAAATACGCTGAAGAATACCGTTTCCAAATAAAATATTTTTTTCAGCACACAGGAAAACAAAGCTCAAAGTATACAAATCTGTCATAAGACCTGTGCTATGCTATCCACAAATATACTGAAAGCTTTTGAAAGATGGTTGCTGCGGTGAATAATTAGAGCAAATCTTGACAAGGACCAATGCTGAATTCGATACAACCATGACCTGTATAGAATTTTCGACGAGCTGAAGGTCTCAGCGATCGTGAAACTGCGGAAGCTGAAATGATAGGCCACGTGGATTGTCTTGACGAACAACGGATACCCCAAAAAGGTATTCGTTGGAAGATCTGAAGGCCGATGATCAGTGGAGAAACCTAGGAAACGCTCACTTCACCCGGTCAATGAAGACAGTTCACCGCTCCTCGGATTTCAAAATTCTATGACGCGCACAATAGGAAGCGATGACATGAGAGAGGCTCTAGTGCTACAAAGAAGAAGAAGGAGAAGAAAGGCACACGATAACGTAAGCATCAAACAACTTGCTAGAAGTTCTGGTGCAATTTCCTCAGTACTAGACCACACTCTCCGACAAAAACAGAAGCGAGACAAACCAAAGCAAATGCAATCATTACATTGGATTGATGTAGTGCAACAATCCGTTAATGATAGCATAGGATTTTATTGACCTCTTTGTAAATTAGTTAAAAGCATGATGATGCCTTGATAGGGCGAAACGTGTCGGCGTTTCGAATGATCAAGTGGCTTTCGTTCTTGAGCAAATTTGATCTTGTAACCATGTAGACTAAGATATTTTCACAAAATACGCCACAACGTCGTTTGATTGATGCCTAATTCTTACGAACGATGTGGAATCGACTGATTTAGCTCAATTTGCATTGATGCACTTAAGGCTGCGATATTTCCTTCACTTTGAGCGGTAAGACATTTTTTTGGCACCGGAATGTTCAATAGTCAAAATTTGGACTCGAGTTTATCCGCTATAGTACGCACAGCCTATCGGGCAGGACGATTATTATGGCCACAAATTGGAGTAAGTGCTCTTATAGTTGCACCCATCAACTCAGAATTCCGGTAAGGTTTTCTATTATGGAAAAAAAAATTTTATCTAGTAATGAAAGGCAGAAATATTTGAGATATTGAGTTCAAATTTATCGTGGTTGTAGTGCAAGCATTACGTTTCGTGAATGGAATTCGATTTCGGCCCGTTTACAGCAGTCAATTCTTTGGACCCAATTATCCACCACTCTGCCACATATTTCGACTGGAATATTGGCAATTTCACGTTAGATGTTTTCTTTAAGCTCGTTTAAAGTTGCTGGCTTAGTGGTATATACCAGTGACTTGATATAACTCCATAAAAATAAATCCAATGGCGTTGAATTGAATGAACGAGGCGGCCTTACGACTGGGCCGTTTCTCGTGATAGCACATTCACCAAATTCGCCTTTCGATAAATCGATTGTGTGGCGTGCTATGTGGATAGTGGCCCGTTTTGTTGAAACCACATATTTTTGATGTCAAGTTCATTCAGTTCAGGCCACAAATAATCTTCCAACATAACACGAACGCACTCTCTACTAGTGGTAACATGACGGTCGTTTATAGTCACGAAAAAATACGGCCCAATTACACCTCCGGCATGAAAACTGCACTAAACAGTATTTTTTGGCAAGTTCTATGGTATCTCGAGAAGCACATGTGGGTTTGTTGCTGGCCAATAACGCATATTTTGCTTATTAACAAGCTATTGAGTCAGAAATGAGCTTCATCGCTGAATATGATTATTCTATGAAATTCTTCATTTTCTTCAAGCTTTGCCAGAGCCCAATTGGAGATGTTTCGCCATTTTGAATGATTAAGTGGCTTTAATTCTTGAGTCAATTTAACCTTGTAACCATGTAGGCCAACATCTTTTCGCAAAATACGCCACAGTGTCGTTTGAATGATGCCCAATTCTTGAGAACAATGTGGGATCGACTGATTTGGTTCATTTTTAAAGGATGCACTTACGGCTGCGATATTTCCTTCACTTCGAGAGGTACAACGTCCTTTTGGCACCGAAATGTCCAACAATGAAAACTTGGACTCAAACTAATGTACTACAGCACATATAGCCTGTCGGGTGGGACGATTACTACGGCCGAAAATTTGAGTAAGCGCTTTTAAAGTTGCGCCCCCGTGTCAGAATTTCGGTAGTAATTTTCAATAATATCTAAACACTGTTGTTCTGTGAGCTTTACTGTGATAAAAATGTTGATCTTAACTATCGTTTTGACATTGAGAGTTATCAATAAAATTTTAGAGTAAATTCATATAAAGAAATGAAATTGTTATGTCCCTAATAGAAAACCCTATACAATAGCATACACATGAAATAATAAAGGAATCAAAAAATTTAACAAGTGTTTAATTTTACTATTTAATCATAAAGAAGTACAAGCAAGTGCATCCGAAAAACTTTGTAAAATGAAAATTTTGTTATTTTGGTAATCATCCATATGCACGTTTTGACACGGTGGCAGTTCTATTAGACAATTTAGGAGGCCCTCCAGCGATCATGTTATTCAACGGGTCTTAAAAAAATTGGGGTTATGGGTAGGTGAGTTAATTTCTTATTTACTGCAGAAAATAATCAAAATCGTAGGTAAAATAAAAATATTGAAAATTTAAAACCTAACATTTTTAAGCTGCCATTTTCACTTAAAATTCAATATTTTTGTCCTGCTTAGAGTAAAACTTCGATTTAAACGAAATTTTAATCTCTGGGTTTTTAACATTATTCTTAAGACATTAATATTTTTACCAAATTGCTGAGTTTCATCACCTTCGGTTGAAAAATTTTGTCAAAAATACACAAAAAAAATTTTCGCACATTTTTCGGCTTTTGAGCGTCGCCATTTTATTTCAATCGATTCAGCTTTGGGTTTTTATTGTGAGACTCAACACACAATTTAATGAACTCTTTATCGAATTTCGTCAAAGTCTGAGCTGTTCTTTGGTTGGACAGAAATCACGATTCTTCGTCTAAAATGGCTACTTTCACGCAGTCGATCTAGCTGGTTAACGAACTTAGCCGAGTTATTTACCCAATGTACCTTTCCTGAAGATTTTTTTGAAATTGGAGCAAAATTGCAACCTGTAGCTTTGTAACGAATTTCTTCATACCCCATATATATGCCTACATATATATATATATATATATATATATATATATATATATATATATATATATATATATATATATATATATATATATATATATATATATATATATATATATATATATGCATATATATATATTTATATATATATATATATATATATATATATATATATATCTATATATATATCTATATATGTATATATTGTCACGTATTATGGTTCGCGGCCAATAATTTTAAAGTTCCGGGAAAGTGAAAACGCAGTGTCTTTTAAATTAAGTTAAAAGAGTCTATTTACTAAGAATGCACAATTATTAATTTCACTGTTTTACAAAAATTAATTAAAATGTTATTTACTAGTCCATAAATTTTTATTACAACTGTCTTCACTCACTTCACTTATCAATCAATATCGCCTTTACTTCGCGCTCCACTCTATCGCAGTTTTACATTCGCGGTTTTACTATCGTGGTTGTACTATCTCCCCCAATTCATTCAGCTCGGCTTTATATAGGGTCTATAGTCTTCAATCCATTTCTTGTACATTGGCAAACCACCTGGAATATTCGAGCAATCCTGAATGGAAGCATTGACGTCACTTTCAGAAGTTGATCATGCTTGGTAGATTCTTATGCTTTCGAGTACATTCGTTTGTTGATCATGATCAGTAGCTCGTAGAATTATTTGCACATGTAACAGTTTCATAAATCCAATATAAATTGTATAATTTACGAAATAAATTCAGTTTGTATTATTATAAGCAATAAAGAAAAAGGAAAAAAAACAATATGAAATGACTCACCCTTGTACGGCTGCGGAGCGCTCGGCAACTGGAAGGGAAACGGGGCATCTGTTAAAAATTTTATAAGGTTTATCATACATTTGTTTTTCCTTTTATATATTTATTATTATTTTCTTTTTATACTTCCAACACGCGATTAAATTGTCTTTTCCTGACAAGACCCACTATTAATTTAATTTTCCGCAAGACGAATTGTTCTTTTTCTGTGTGCACATAATTAGTCTTTAATAGACTCCCGCTGGCCACTTTCACTATCAATTCTTTTGAAGTTACTTTTTTTTCACTCCGACACCATCAAAACAAAGAACTTACTTTAGTGATCTCATTAACGTTTTTCTTCAGATACATTCGCGAACCGTCGTATTTTTTGTTTACAGATATATTGTAATTTCCTCCCTTTTTCCATTTTCACCAAATAATCGTCACCATCCCAAGAATTGACCCAACAAAACATTGCTCGTTTCACAAGTCCCCAATTGAAACTTCTTCCTAATGATAAAATTTCAAGTCACATTCACACTGCAAAAACTTCCTCTCCTTCCAAGGCCAAATACAGTTTCTTTTCTCCCTGAATTAAAAATTAACGCGCCGCCAAAAGCAATACCCCTTATTTTAAAGTTAAATACTGACTACCATCAATTCCCCAAAAACCAATCCCGCAATCTTTTCATTTCTATCCTATCCGAGTAACGTCATCGAAGTTCAATACTCTTCGATTCCGCTACCCACATATCTTTTCCATTTCGGCAAACGCAACATTTTCCATTTTGGATATATGGCGGTTTGTATTACCATGATAACCTTTGGTTATATGCAAATCGTCATATACGAGCATACGGAAACAATTGCTTTTGCCAATATCCCAAAAAAGGTTGTTTTCCTGCACTCGGGAGATCTAGAACCCAGGGTCCCAGTGGATACCGGTCAAAAATCCACGACGCTACCAACGAAGCCACCTTCTGTTGTTTTCCCATTCATCAAATTAGCAACTTCACCTTGCTTTTGAGCATGGAAATGAATTTTGTTAATAGGAAAGCGTGGGTGAATTTTTTTAGTATAACAAATAAAATTTTGTTAGTGGAAGCTGATAAATAAAATTAGTTGGTATGAAGTAAGGAATTGGGTTTTGTTAGGGAAAAGGTATCGAATGAAATTTCGTTAATAGGAAGTAATGAATGGGGTGTTGTTAGTGGGAAAGATAAAATTATTGTTCTAATTTTTTTTGGTATTAATAGTAGGGTAAGAGGGTAGAATTAACAGGATGGGGAAATAAAATTAGAGGGAATTGGTTAATGTTAATAAAAATAAATAAATATAGCGAGAAAAATGTAAATGTGCTCAAAAGAAGGTAAATATGTTACGGAGGCAATACTTGTACGCCGGAATTCATAACAATCGTGGGGACGACTCAGACCCTGAGTGTGTCATACAGCCGGGCAACGAAGGAATGTCGGTAGGGGTAATTATGAGTCGGATCGGATGTCCTTAGCGTGAAAGGTACCTAGCAGCTTACCGGATTCATCCCCAAGTTCATTAAAATCTTGCCCAGTACGGTGGCGAACCACTGCAACAATAAACTGTGGAGCAAATTTAGCCGTAAACCAATTGGCTGAATTGCTGACGGCTAAATTTCGCATGAAAATTTCCTGACCCTGCTACTCACGGGGGCGAGCCCGAAGGTTGTAACGTTGAGCTCTCTTGTGGTAGGCTTCTTCCAGCTTAACTCGGACACGGCCTTTTATGGCTCGCAGACGATCACTATTGCACCGAACTGTACTTGTCCATGCTCAAAAGCATTCAAGCTTCTAAGGAGAGCGTACTCAGAGCCATGCTGGAAAGGGTGGTAGCCAAACATGAGGAAATAGGACGAAAATCCTGTGGACTCACGAATCACCTTGCGGAAGGCAAGACATAATTCCGAAGGATTCTTGTCCCACCTGCTATGATCGTACCCTATGTAGGCTCTGATGGCGTTCAACGTAGACTGATTTGGCTTCTTCGAGGCATTCGTTTGCAGTGAATGATATGTAGTGAAGCAGTGCTGCACCCAATAGTTGCTCATAAGCTTAACGACTACCTTGGAGGCAAACTGCGCACCGTTGTCTGAGTGAAGTCATTCGGGAGCTCCAAAGGTCAAAAAGATTTCACGCTCCAAACATCGCACGACTGATTCCGCAGTGGCTTTAGCCATGGGCTTGAGCCATACAAATTTACTAAAATGGTCCAGGACCACAAATAATTGATTATGCCCTGATTTTGAACGGGGGTATGGACCCATGGAGTCCACAAATAGGCGCTGCATATATCTCCCCGAGTCTCGTGATGTGCCCACAAGGAGTCTCAAAGTGTGATTCGAAGGCTTGACCTGTTTGCATGTTGAACAGCTCTGGATGTCCTGAAAAACATTTTGCCGTAAACAAGGTCAAACTAGTAATAAACCTGGTACTTTGCAACGGTGCCAACAGACCTTCAACCAACGGCAACGGATAGGGAAGGGACGGAACGGTTTTTCTGACAAAGGTCACAGGAGAGCTCCACTAACTCTGACTTTCTTCTTTTACCCCCAAAGATAACATACGATCGAATTCGTCATACAACAGTTCTGTATAACGGGTGAGACAGTATAATGCCGCTGCTTGATGGATGGACATGAGACTGGTCCTACCCAAGCCTTTCTCATTATACGACGGGAAATGTTGTTTGACGAAGTCTAGTCGTTGCTGATCTTTTGGAGACAACAGATGGAATTCAGGGCTCTGAGGCTCCGATGCTGCTTCAATAAGGTTGACCTGGATTGGTTCTGTTTTAAAGAGATCCTAGAAGTCAATTCCAAGATACAATGCGTGCGTCAAGGAAGGAACAACCATGAATCTCATCAATTTGGTGGTTTTGTTAAATTGCACCAATGTGGTGACGTATTCTAAAACTGGATCCTTGTGCCCTGATGCAGTCTGGACTTGAATATGCGTGGAATGCATATGCAAGCCTAATTTTGACCGTTGGTCCAAGGCTCCAGACCCAAGGATACTGACACTGGCTCCGCTTTCAGACGGACTGGCCACCCTTGACGGAAATCTCTGTGTAGGGCCCATTGTCGCCAGGATTGGCAACAATTGACTCCTAGCAGGAGCGCTTCAAGAGACCTCTGGCAAGGAAATACCTCCAGGATCTCCGAAAGCGATCCTGGAAGTGACTTGCTCTAAAACTAGCGGGTGACTCACGATCATCGCCCATCTTTCCATTACTTTTGAAGTAGTCCGGTAATCTGTTTGAGGTATTAGCATTGTTAAATGATACTGAGGACTCATGATGATGCATGTCGGTATTATTATGACATAAATACTCGTATTTCGTTCCATTGGGATGGATTTTCATCGGCAGACAAGATTCCAAACCTGCCGGTAACTGATCAGGCTGTTTCATCGAATAAAGCTCATAAGGCTGAACTGGAGGGCAACCATACTTAACTTCTAGCTCACGACAATTGTCTTCAATCCAACTACACCTCCAGACGAGCTCACGGTTGGTTGAAAACTCATGTCCAGCTAAGCGGTTCTGTAACCTGAAACTCATATTTTTGAAAACTAGGTCTCGCAGATCCGTTTCTCTAATCGGAGTCCTAAGTTGAAGAGCCATAGCCTCAAGGGATTCATGAATTTCGATAAATGGTTCATTGAATTCCTGCTTGCGGGCGCATATATTTTTCCGAATATGAGCGTCATCAAGCCGAGATCCAAATCTTTTCATGAGCTCCACTTTAAGCTGCAGTCAACTCAAGTCTCTATGCAGATCACGAATTTGCCAGTACAAGTTTTCGGCAGATCCTTGCAGGAGAACATGAAAGTCTTCGACGAGTTCACGCTCTGAGAGTCCATAGTCTGTAGCCATAATGCTAGCATGAAACAAAAATTCCAAACCGTTGGAGCCACCATCGAACTTGAAACCCCATTTGGTAATTGGTATAACCGTTCGATGAGTCTCAACTGTCTGATCACCATGCCGGAACGAAAGCTGAGACTAAGAATCTGGCAAATCTTGGAAGGAGCGTAGTGAAAAGTCAGTGAAATTATCATGCTCATATTGCATGTGGAAAAACATAGTGTCAATTAAAAACAATAAAAATCCACAGACCATTTAAATAATTTAACTTTTCTCTTTTCACAAGTTGCCAATCGAAAATTTTTCCTAATCATAAAATTCAAAATCACTTTCACACTGTCAAAACTTCCTCTCCTTTCTAAAGCCAAATACAGATTCTTTTCTCCCCAAATTAAAAATTAACGCACCACCAAAAGCAATCCCTCTTATTTCAAAGTCAAATACTGACTGCCATCAACTCCCGAAAAACCAATCCCGCAATCCCTTTATTCCCAATCACCGCTGCCGCATCCGAGTAATGTAATTGAAGTTCAATACTAGAGCTGTGACAAATTGTATGTATTTGTTACAAAATAACGAGTACATCACCAGATTCGAAATACCGAATCGTTACATTCGAATACATTTCGTTACTCGTTACTTTCGCATAAATACGACTCAAACAAAGGAAACACCGTTTGTTATCATTTCTCTACTCGATTTGATCGTCTGTATCAGCACAGTTGTGCTTTTCTGCACACCTGTGCTAAGCTAGGCGATTCGATTCGTCGTAGATATGCGAGTTCGATGGTATGCGGTGACCGGCGACATTTTTGGTATGCTATATTTCTTGGATACACATTAGGTGTGCGGCCACGCATTTGGTTTATGCTGCCATTTTTTGCATATACGTGCATTATTGCAAAGTTTGATGTACAGTGTGCTGTATAGCCCGTGTAAAAGCTCGTATATTTTTTTAAACATTTAGAAAATTAAGTTTGAGAAGTGAATTTGGTGTTAAAGTTTCTAAATTGGTATGTAATTTTATATAATTAGTCCGCGTTAGCAGTTTTAATAAAACTTGAGGATTATGGTCACTTACAAGAATAATAAATTATGACCAAACACAGTTAATAGTTAACACCTGTGCCCTTAGAGCAGATGCTTAGATAAAAGCGCTAACTATATCTAAAAAAATACTGCTATTTGATTCATTAATGGCTCTATTTTGCACATACAACAATTTTTTTGTGAGATGAAATATTACCGAATCTGAAGACTAATTATGTATAAATTTCTGGCATTGTCTTTAATGCAAAGTTTAGCCTCAAGATTATTTACATTCATCTGTACATGTGTTTCCGAATTGGGTGTTAGCGTTTCCGTGAAAGCATCTGCATGAACGTTTGTCGTAACGTTAATTCTGTTGAAATCAACAGAATATTTTTAACGTAAACTTTCAATGCTATTGAACGTATTTTTCAAAACCAAAAATAAATTGTTGCCTTAATGTACTTTAAATGATAAATTTACTTATCAATATTAAAGCAAGCAAATTTTGAGTAAAGTCTTCCACTGCCACTAAATTATTAATAAACACCGGCTCTCATTTGGTGGCCCCTATTATGTAGTTTTATCTAAACAAATTCATTTGATATTGCAGTGCAATGGAAAATAAAAGAAGCAAGTTGTGGACATTTTTCACCACAGTTTCCGGTGAAAAAGCGAAATGTGATCTATATCAAAGCTTATATTCTGTGAAAGGAGGGTCCACGACAAATTTGAGGAAACATCTCATGAGTAGACATCCGTCATCTTATGAAAATATTGTTCGACCTTTAACAAAGCCGGCAGTTCCCATAACCTCAGAACCAACTCTAGTGCCAGTGCCATCAAGCTCACGTTCTTAAGATCCAAATATGACGCCAGTGCCATCAAACTCACATAATGAAGTTGTAACATCTTCGAGGTTATATTCGCAACAAAAACAAACTACAATGTCATCATTTGAGAAAAAGCCTTTTAGTATGGCAAGAGAAAAAAGATTGAATGACTTAATTCTCAATATGGTTGTGAAAGATTTGCAACCTTTTTCAATAGTAGATGATGCCGGTTTAAAATCTTTAATAAATTATATGGAACCACATTATTCATTACCTTCCAGGTACACATTGAGCACGAAGTTGTTAGATGCTCAATATGCAGTCAGAGCATATCTACTAACAAGCAATTTCACAAAGAACAAATTTCGCATCTAACGGTAGTTAACGTAAAGACCGATTTGTGTATGTATTGCGTAAAATTAGAGATCGATTTGTGTATGTATTGAGTAAAATTTATTTTCCTCTCGAATTGTTAGAAAGGAAAGAAAGAAATGCAAAATAATTTCTCTTATGTTATTTTACGTCCCTTTCTAATCAGAAAAACAGCTGGTGCAGTTGCTTGTTAGTATATATGCTCTGATGCAGTTATGAAAAATAATTTAAAACTGGAATTGAGCAGTGCTACTCATATTTCCATTACAACCGACGGTTGGATTTCACGGGCAATGACGTCATATCAAGCAGTTACAGCACATTATTTAAAAAACTGGGAACTAACGACAGCGTTACTGGGTTGTTTTGAATGCCAGGAGTGACATGCCGGTGAATATCTAAAAACGGAAATAATGCGCTTGTTATCAGAGTGGGAAATACAAGAAAAAGTGTTTGCATGTGTAGCTGATAACGCAGCAAACATGAAAGCGGCAGTGCGATTGACTGGCTTCGAGCACTTGACCTGTTTCGCTCATACCTTAAATTTAGTGGTGCGTGCTGGCTTGCAGATAAGTGAAGTTCAAAACATTATGAAAAAAGTAAAAGCAATTGTGGAACACTTCCATAGAAGTTCCGTGGCTACAAAAAAAAACTACTGAAAATGCAGGAACAACTCAGGCCAGGCCAAACCCCATCAAAATTGAAAATGGATGTCATAACAAGATGGAATAGTAGCCTGGAAATGATTGAAAGAATGATTATTCTTCAGAAACCTCTTGAAGCTGCGCTTTGGCTTTTACATAATCCTGTAGAAGGTCTGCTTGAGAATGAATGGCAAGTTCTTTCAGAAACCCAAAAAAATTTGAGACCATTTAAACAACTTACAGAGCAAATTTCCTCACAAACCGAGGTAACGATTTCAATGATCATTCCGGCCATCGATAGTGTTACGGAAATATGTGACAATTTGGATCAAAATTTTGTTAGCACAGACATTGGGAGGAGACTTCTTCTTAAAATAGTCGTCAAACTTAAGAGCAGATTCAAAAACTGTCCAACACACCCAGTACTTTCCAAAGCAGCTTTATTAGATCCTAAGTTCAAACGGCTAGCATTTACAGACGAATTAACATATAAATATACCGAAAAAATTTTACAATTAGATTTGGTAAAAATTCTTAACACATCTACCGTGGCGGATCTTTCATTCAATACTGAAGAGTCTGCATCTGCAATTTTGGTGGATGACAACTCTATTTGGAGGAAATTCAAAGTAAAAGCTTCTTCTTTCGCAGCATCAACTGTTAACACCAGCACAGCTACCATAAGGCAATACATGGAGGAAAGAAATATAACCAGACATGAATGTCCTCTAAAGTGGTGGCAAGCGAGAGCGGCTCTTTATCCAGAGCAGTCACGTTTAGCAGAAAAATACTTAACAGTCATGGCTAGTTCAGTGCCTTCAGAGAGGATATTCTCTAAATCTGGTCTGATTTTATCTGAAAGACGCAGTTCTTTAAAACCAGACCGCATGAAAAAAATTTTGTTTTTGAATATGATTCAAAGATTAATTTAATAATAGAGGAAAACTGATATGAGGCTAATTATTTTCATAACTAATTATTTTTTTACGACTGACGAATTGTAGACTGATTGTTTTGTAAGTTTCCTTATTATTACTGAGTTAATATATTTTCTCAAAAATTATACAAAGCGTGGCCTTTATTTCTAAATGAAAGGGAAATGACACTCCAAGTCTCTAAATTGGATGAGTTAATTGTTGAAGATATTCTATGGTAATATTTTAAAATAATTTCAAATCCAAGCATATCCTTTCGGACAGTATAATTTGCGTTTTATGAAAACTTTAATCAAATTCTTTAAAATATGGCATTAAGGTTAAAAATAATCACTTTGAGAAAATAGAAGAACATATGACTATTTGCTATTCGCTTGCTATTAAAATAGCCAAAAATTTGCCAATTATAAGCTCAGGTGTCAGACACCTGTTAACATTCTATTCATTTCCATGTTAAAAATTCTTGTGTTGCTTAAACCTGCAAAGAATGAAATTACTACATAGAGAAACATTTTAAATTGCACGAATCACACGAACAATATGTACGTACCCATTCCATACGGTTCGAAAGTAACGAAAGTAACGATACTTTTGTAATGAGTACATTTATATCAAGTAACGAATACATACGGATACAGATTTATTCGTTACTTTCACAACTCTATTCAATACACTTCAATTGCGCTACCCACACATCTTTTCCATATCAACAAACGCAACAATTTCCATTTTGCATACATGGCGATAAGTATAACCATGAAGCGTTTGGTTATATGCAAATCGTCATATAGGAGCATACAGAAACAATTGCTTTCGCCGATATCCAAAAAAAATTGTATTCTTACACTCGGGAGAACTTGAACCCAGGGTCCCAGCGCTACCAACGGAGCCACCTTCTGTTGTTTGCCCATTCATCAAATTTGCAACTTCAAGTATGTACCTTTCTTAATGGGCATGGAAATGAAATTAGTTAGTAGAAAAGCGTGGATGAATTTTGTTTGTATAACGAATAATAGCTAATAATAAATTAGCTAGTATGAAGGAAGGAATTAGGTTTTGTTACCGAAAAGGTAGTGAATGCAATTTGTTACTGTTGTTCGTGGGAAAGATAAAATAATTGTTATAATTTTTTTTGGTATTAAAAACAGGATAAGAGTGTAGATTTAACAGGATGGGGAAATAAAATTAGAGGGAAATGGTTGACTGTTAATAAAAATAAATAAATATACCGAGAAAAAAATACATGTGCCCAAAAGAAGGTAGAGACGTTACGGAGGCGATTTGAAGTTGCGAACGGGAGAGTGCCTGTTTCTATAGTGACAAAAGGCTTTTCTTCTGCCGCTTCGATGGTTAAAATTTAAGACTTCGGTCCAAATACCAAGGGCTTCCAAAACCAAACGAAGTACTTGATAAGTCAGTTGATCAGTTCAATACTGAGACAACTGTTATCAATTATTCCCTAAAGTCGGTCAGTGCAATACTGAGACGACTCAACAAAACTCAATTCAAAAGACGTTTATGGCGTTTAGAATCAGAATCATAGCTTTATTAACAAAACATCTTAATTTATATCTTAAAATCTAATTTGCACCCTTTCCCACGTTCATGCTAATTTTACCTGGTAATTTCTAGACTTTCCCACGTTTATAATAATTTTAGTGTAAAAAGTGCTGACTGCACCCAAGTACACGTCGCGAATTCCTCAGACAGTCTTGAATGTGATACGCGGTGAAATATGACATTCTTTCTGAAAATTTTCCAGACGAGATTTAGGTAATCGTAAGCTGACCTTGTCTGAGGAATTCACGACGTGTGAAAAACAGGTTAGTATCTCCAATTCGGTTTGAGATATTATACATATAGTTGAATAGATTTAAGATTTGAATTATTAACCGAAACATGAAGAACATGAAGAATGCGCATAAATTGCACATGAACTTAGTCCATGTACATTGAAGATGTACATGGACTAATTACATTGACGATGTACATGTGACCATGAACATGGAAAGTACATTGAAGATGTACATGCTCCCCGCGTTAAACGATAGTTTAAGATTGAAGTCGTAAACTGAATGCTTCGTCTGATCTTGTCCTGGGTGCGGGAATCGGCGTTGTCTGGTTGGAGATTCTTTTGCAGCGCTTGGTTAGCTGATTCCAAACGATGAAAGCTACAGCGATCCCGCCAATGATTAGCCCACTATAGCCTATTGCAAATTGATGTACTTCTCGCTTGTGAAGAATAGACGGATGGAATTCATTACCAAGTAAGGTGTTTATCGCTTCTTGTAGATGCTGGGAATTGTTCTCTTTGGAGACGTTGGTCCGCGTCATGGGTTTTAATTCAAAGGGCTCCTTAAATGATTGCTGGGACATTTTCCTTGTGGGAAGAAAGTGGGTTTTGAATGATGACGGGAAAATCTTATGCGCTTGAATGGCGAGGGTTTCTTCCTTTATTGAGCAATCTTCTGGTAATTCTAGGATTCCGGAGCCATTAAGAGATATTGTAGATATCACTTTCTCGCAATCAATGTTCACTACTGAAGTTTCAGTCATGACATAAATCCAGTGATTGGGGTTTACTAGGGGAGTCCATCTTCGATGTTTAGCAGTCCTTCTAAGCTGGCACTTATTATCTTTGATAAGATGATTCACGAAACTCAATTCACATGCTGCTACTTCCGATCCCCGGCGGTATAATGGTCTGATTTGATTGCATAAATAGCTTAACTCGGCAGCTGATCTACAAGATCTTAATTCATCTCCAGATATTGGGTAATAGGTGTCTCTATGACGATTAATAATCAAAAATTCTGTTTGAACCTCTATTTCCATCAGGCTTCCGTTGACTGTCATTGGGATTGGACTGAAATGAATGGCTTCGAATTGCTCATAGGACACTAATGGTATTTTCAGTAGAAACATCATCACCTTTTTCTTTAGTGAGCAGCCATGAATAGTAATTATTCTGTAGAGACTTGACAATTCTCCTGCTAATATCGGTAGCCGAACATTGCTCGGTAAATTTTCCTTTATCGAAGCTGTAGCTGATTGCAGTTGATCTGGAATGAGCAGCAAAGAATTTAACTTCCCATGATTAGAGTCAATAAAGGAATTCCAAAGTGCCGATTGCGTGCGTTGATATTTATTTAAGGTTAATCCTAATTGGGTGGCGGCCAACGTAAAGGCCTGGAGAACCCTTTGGTTTTGCATGTCGTGTGTCATGTTGTTCGCTAATTGAGTGTTCCTATTCATAGCCGATTCTAGTTCATTTAGCCGATTTTCATTCTGGTGTTGAGCTTCCGCCATGATGTTAACGGTAGAGTTTATTACCAAGGTTTGGTTCCTAATTAGTCCCCGCAGATGTTGATCGCTGTCTTCTAGTCTTTCGATGGTGTAGGCCATATGTTCGGCATAGGTAGCTAGCTATATTTCCCACAATATTCAAAGCACCACGCCTTTTCAAGCAGTTTCCATCATGGGGGTTTCGCTGCATCAGTCGATTAACCCTTTCTGTCTCCCTTAGCCAAGATTGCAGCTGTTGTATGATGTCCTCACACACCGAGTCGTACTTTAGTAATTGCTTCCAGAACAGCAATTGATTAATTCCGGTCTGGATTGTGGCTAGCTCTCTCCATTATGACGTAAGATCATAATAAACGATCAGTTTTCACTCATTAAGAACCAAATGGGCTGGTCCTAAATTTTCCATGAAAAGACCGGGTGATGATTGGAAAGGTTGGATTTTAACGTGATTGGCATGAGCGGGAAAGACGAGTCCCACCAAAAGCAATGTTTGTAGAACCAAATTTCCTAAGCGGCGTTGCTTAGTTTTCGATGATTTAGTTCCATCAGAGGTTTCATGTACTCGCTTGCTGGATGATTTTTCAGCTGGACTAGCAAGTTCGGCTGGGCTTTCCTCAATAGTCTCATCCGTATCATTCACTGGTAAGGGTGCTAAATCGTGGATGGATCGTCTGAACGTACCGGAATATGTTTTGACATCTACAACTCTCACGAGTCCGTCGTTTCCCTTGATGGTATTGACAATCCTTCCCAATGGCCACTTCAATACTGGTGTTTTATCGTCCTTTACAACAACCATCAGGCCGGGAGATGCATTCTGGCATCGTTGTTTCCATTTGTACCTGTGTTGTAGCTCTTGTAGGTACTCATTTGACCATCTTTGCCAAAACTGGTGCTTCAGGTCCTTGACCAACTTCCACCGATGCCCTAGTGGTAAGCGAGAAGTGTCTGCATTTACGTCAAAAGTGCTTGTAAGCGGTTCACCTATCAAAAAGTGCCCAGGTGTCAACGCCTGCAGGTCATTTGGGTCTGAAGACAACGGGGTCAGTGGTCGCGAATCGAGGATGGCTTCCACTTCAACGATAATTGTTTCTAGTTCCTCGTAAGTAAGCTTCACGTTTGCCAAGTTTTTCAGGATCAGGGATTTGGCAGACTTCACTGCCGCTTCCCATAATCCTCCAAAATGTGGCGATCTAGGAGGGATGAAATGAAAGTCCATACCTCTGGTGGTGCAGAAACGAGCTATGGTTTCTTGTGACTTCTCATCGTGTAGTTGTTGCTTGAGCTTCAGGAACTGGTTATTGGCTCCCACAAAATTAGTTGCATTGTCGCCGTAGATATTTCGACAATTTCCTCTTCGAGATACGAACCGTTTAAGTGCTCCAATGAATGCTTCTGTTGTTAGTGTATAGCCTTTGTAGAAAAGCAACAAAATACGGCCAAGTAAGTTTTTTGTGGTTGCTTTCCTCGCAACTTAAAACGTGTGTAGAAAGGTCCAGCAAAATCCACGCCGGTGTTCAAAAATGGTCTTGCTTGCAGAACTCGATTTGCTGGTAGATTTTCATCAGCTGTGACATTAGTCGGGGCTTTACTCTAGCGCAAACAACACAATTTTGAACTACTGACCTTGCTACGGTTTTACCATTGATAGGCCAATAGCGCTGTCGAGCTATCGCCAATAGAGCTTGTGGGCCTGCGTGCTTATGGTCCTGATGAAGCTGGGTAAGGATGAGTTTTGTGATCGGATGAGCGTAAGGAAGCAATATAGGATGCTTTTGATAATACTCAAGATCGGCGTTTTCGAGTCTTCCACCAACCCTGAGTAATCCATCTTTGTCAAATGCAGGAGCCAGCTTACAAAGTCGATTAGTATTACTGAGTTGCCCTGTTGTTTTGAGTTCCTGAGTTTCTTCGTAAAATGCTTCATTTTGTACTTCTTTGATAATGATATTGGTGGCTTCTTCCAGCTCTGATACTGTTGATGGGGCGCTCTTTCCTCTGGACGTTATTCTCCTTCGTGCCATGCGTGTAAACCGAATGACTAAGGCCACGATGCACTTGAGTTTACGAAAAGAATTTCCATGATTCACTTGATATATGAAGTGCGGTTCCGTTTGGGTGGCGATATAAACACTTTTACATCTCCTTTTTTCCAAATCGAACTTTTCCTCCACCAATTCAGCTTCCTTTTTAATAGAAGTAGCTGGCCACGTGTCAGGATTACCATGAAGAAACAAAGGTCCGTAGAACCATAATGTCGCTTCTTTTAACTTGGACGGGCTTACGCCTCGAGACGCGAGGTCTGCTGGATTTAATTTTGAGCGTACGTGACACCATTGAGCTGGCGTTGAATATTGCTGGATGGCAACGATTCGATTCGCGCCGAAGGTTTGGTATAAAGCAGCGTCATTGTTGATCCAGTGTAACACTATTTCTGAATCCGTCCAGAAGTAACATGACTGCTCGGAAATATTTAGATCAGCTTGAAGACGATGAACAAGTTCGGTCGCTAGTTTTGCCGCACATAGTTCTAAGCGGGGTATGGTCGGTTTGTTGATCGGTGTTACGCGTGTTTTGGCACATAGTAGTCGAACAGTGATGGTTCCATCGCAGTGATTTGCTCTTAGGTAAATTGCTGTACCAAAGGCCTTTTTGGATGCGTCCGCAAAGGCGTGTAATTGTACCTCGCGAGGTACTCGAGCTCCGAATACATGACGTGGAATCTTGATTTCGTTAAGCTGTCCGAGACTTGCATGAAACCGTTTCCACTCGGAGTGAAGTTCCATGGGAAGGGCTGCATCCCAATGAAGTTTTAGTTTCCACAACTTTTGAATAAAGATCTTTGCGGTGATGGTTACTTGACTCATGAGGCCAAGAGGATCGAAGATGTGAGCGATGGTTGAAAGTGCCTGCCTTTTAGTAATTTTGTTGGGTTGCTTATTTGGTGGAACGCGAATAACTAGCTCATCTTTTGCCGGTAGCCATATCAAGCCAAGAGTCTTGACCTGTTCAGTTGTATTCTCTGACAAGTTGAATTGTATTTCTCGATCTACCAAATCGATGTCATTAATCAAGCTGGCATTGTTCGCACACCATTTTCGTAACTTAAACCCAGCGGAATTCATAATGTGTTGGACTTCTTCCTTCTTTTGAAGAGCCTCTACTAAGCTGTTTGCTCCCGTCAGTAGGTCATCCATGTGAAAATCTTTCCAAACAGCCAAACTTCCCAGAGGGTACTTAAACTTATGCATTGAACTCAAGTGCTCCAGACATTTGGTTGCCAGATATGGTGCTACGGTTGTGCCATATGTTACGGTATTTAGTTGATAACATCTTATCACATCGTTGGGGTGATTCCTCCATAAAACCATCTGATAAGGCCGATCTGCTTTGTCTACCCAAATCTGTCGATACATCTTTTCAATATCTGCAGAAAAGACGTACTTAAATAAGCAGAATCTGAGCAGTATTGTAAACAGCTCATCTTGCAGGGTCGGCCCAGTGTGCAGAACATCGTTTAAGCTGATTTTGCTTGTGGAAGGGGCTGAAGCATCGAATACCACTCGAAGTTTGGTCGTTGAGCTATCGGGTTTCAGTACACAATGGTGTGGTAGTATAAAGTGCGGCTCCGACGCCTTTGGCATCTCGACTTCCGTCATGTGACCAAGTTTCAAATACTCCTGCATAAACTGTTGATAAGCTTGCCGAAGATCTTCATTCTTGGCCAAGCGTTCCTCAAGCAGCGATAATCTCCACAAAGCCGTCCGTTGAGTTTTACCAAGTTTTTTAGGATCCTTTAAAAAAGGTAGCCGAACTATAAACCGTCCTTCGTTAGACCTCTTCATGGTTTGTTGAAAGTGCTCTTCGCATTTGCGTTTTTGAGCGGTCATAGTGACCATTGGTTCCTCGTTTGTCTCGAGCTTCCAGAATTTTTCTAATTCCTCGTCCAATCTCGGACTTTCTGTGCGAAACATTTCGCAAGTAACCTTCTTGTTGTTCACTCGGCTGCGCGAATCGTAGAATGCTCCACCAAGAATCCACCCGAATACTCTGTTTTGCAATACGGGTAAATCTTCTGCCAGTTTAATTTGACCAATCGATAATAGCTGGTAGTAATGTTCCACACCAATCAGCATGTCCACTGGTCCAGATTGATTGAATTCTGGATCGGCTAGCGAAATATTTCGTGGTACTTTCCAATAATCTACTCTGAAAGATTCTGAGGGCTGTTGAGCGATTATTTAATTGACAACATATGTGTTCATTTGTACTTTGAAGTTTGTGTTTTTAGATTGTATTGGCAACACAATATGCTTGGTAGATTTTTGAGCGAGTCCTCCAATACTGCTTATGGAGATGCTTGTTAATTGTGCCTTGCGGTTGAGCTTCTTTAAAGCCGCTTCGGTTATCAAATTAACTTGGGAACCACTGTCCAATATTGCACGTAAGTCGACCAGCCTTCCTTGGTTGTTGGAGGTATGGACAACTACAGTACTTAGCAGTACTTCCGATTTTATTGCTTCCGCAGTTAATGTGGTCTTTTCTTTTGTCTCCGCTCCCACCTTTTGAGATGGTGGTTTATTTGCTGGAACCACTGGACATTCCTCTTTGTGTAACAAGGTATCATGCTTCTTGTCACATTTCAAGCAGGCTCTGGAACTACAGTCAGTACTCTTATGGCCTAGCCGTAAACAATTTAAACAGAGTTGCAATTGTTTTACCCTTTTTATTCGGTTGAGGATATTGAGTTTCTTGAAACTCTCACAAGCGAATATCTTGTGGGCACCTTCGCAATGTTTACACGGCACTGTGGTTTGTTGATTTGTGGATACTAGTGCAGAAACCTTCCTTTGTGGGGCCTTCTGATTTGCACTACCCAACGCTTCCAAGGAGTGAAACCTCTGTTCCAAAAATACCAAGAACGAATCCAGCGACTGTAGCTCTCGTGGGGACTTTAAGGACTGTTCGTACAAATTATGCGATGTTTTGTCAAGCTTCTTTATCATCACATGGAGTAAAAGCGGGTCCCAGTTCGTTGTGTTAATCTTGATATTCTTGAGACCCAAGACACATTCTTTGGTTATGTCATGGCACAACTTGATCGAACGTGCGGATTCGGAGCTGATAGCAGGTTGTGACAGGAGTTTGTCGAGAAGTGCTGTAACCATAAGCCTGCGATTGTCATAACGGTTACGAAGAACTGTCCAAGCATCAATATAATTCTCATCAGAGATTGGTATGTGCTTGATCAGCCGCTCTGCTTCGCCCAATAAGTTGGCCTTGAGATACCACATCTTTTGAGAATTTCCAAGTGGCTGGGAATCAATTATCTGGTGAAACAGGTCGTGGAAAGATGTCCACTGCGCGTAATCTCCATCGAACTTCGGAATTGACATCTCTGGCAACTTGATTGACTGCTGACTGTGAACTGGTGTGCGTGGGGCTGGATCTGTTTTTTCCTTGCCCGTGGCTAGGTTTATTAAGGCATCTTGTATGCGCTCTTCTATTCTATTGTATTGATCTTGCTTGTCGCTGGTATTTCCTCCTGGAAATCTGCTTATGGCTCTGTTTAAGTCGCGCAGCTCTTCCGAGTAGCGTGTCAAAGTATTTGACTTGAGGTCGTAATAGACTCTCGGTTGAGAAATTGAAGAGCCATAAATTCCCTCAATTAAATAGTTGATCGAAGCCACTGTGGACTCGAATTGGTTTACCAGTCCCTGTGTGTTGTCTTCTACCCTTTTTGTGGTTGCTGCTTCGAAGCTAGTGCCTGCGGTAGCAGCCTTTGGATTTGGGGTTGATGGATCTTCCATAGGCTTCGATTTCAATAGACTGGTTATGGCATCTCTTGCTGTTATGTACTCGCGATCTATAGCCGAAAAATAATCTTTTTCGAAGTAAGGATGATCAGCCGAGGTCTCCGCATACGCTTGAAGCTGCTCGTTTCGCGAGCTAAATGTTTTCCATAGCTCATTTAACTCCGACAATCTCTTGCTCAGGTACACTACCGTCTTCCTAGTGGGACCATCCTTCCGGTAATTCGAAATCAATCGTTCAATTTCGAAGCCAGTTATATCCTGTTCCCTGGCTAGATCTTCCATTGCTAACGAATAGGTGTCAACCTTTAATTTCGAAGATTGCTCCACTTAGCAAGGTTTTCGTAATTAGTAAAGTTTTCGCTGTGTGATCACGTCGGGGTCACCAAAATGTTTCTATAGCGACAAAAGGCTTTTCTTCTGCCGCTTCGATGGTTAAAATTTAAGACTTCGGTCCAAATACCAAGGGCTTCCAAAACCAAACGAAGTACTTGATAAGTCAGTTGATCAGTTCAATACTGAGACAACTGTTATCAATTATTCCCTAAAGTCGGTCAGTGCAATACTGAGACGACTCAACAAAACTCAATTCAAAAGACGTTTATGGCGTTTAGAATCAGAATCATAGCTTTATTAACAAAACATCTTAATTTATATCTTAAAATCTAATTTGCACCCTTTCCCACGTTCATGCTAATTTTACCTGGGAATTTCTAGACTTTCCCACGTTTATAATAATTTTAGTGTAAAAAGTGCTGACTGCACTCAAGTACACGTCGCGAATTCCTCAGACAGTCTTGAATGTGATACGCGGTGAAATATGACATTCTTTCTGAAAATTTTCCAGACGAGATTTAGGTAATCGTAAGCTGACCTTGTCTGAGGAATTCACGACGTGTGAAAAACAGGTGAGTATCTCCAATTCGGTTTGAGATATTATACATATAGTTGAATAGATTTAAGATTTGAATTATTAACCGAAACATGAAGAACATGAAGAATGCGCATAAATTGCACATGAACTTAGTTCATGTACATTGAAGATGTACATGGACTAATTACATTGACGATGTACATGTGACCATGAACATGGAAAGTACATTGAAGATGTACAGTGCCAGTACGCTGGAATTCGCAACAATGCACGTCCCAAAGGACCGAAACGCTACATATGTGTAACGATTTTGATGAATATCTCAGAAATATTTTCTAACATTGGTATGTTATTATGACTACTCCAACATTTAGGTCAGCCCACTGAAAATAAAATGGAGCGAAATTAAAATACATAATAACTATATATTAGTTTTCCGACCTCAATTTAGGGAATAAATCTATGAGTAAAGTTTTGGTTTTCGGAAGACGTTGTTTGATTTTTGAACTATTTTACAAAATGCTTTTGGCAAGAGCACTCTCCAACGACTTTCAATTATGTTTCATTTTCATTTTTCATTTTCTATCGGGAGAAGGTGGATAAATATCAGAAAATTTAAGTACATCAAGGCTTGTACATTATATGGCTTTTATCGAATTTCTCTATTTTTTTTTTCAAATAACTTCTAAGCATTAATCAAATAATTTATCCTTTTTCATCATTCCAGAGCCAAATCCAATACAGAATAATGGGAACGGAGTACTGTGTAATAAGCTATCACGATTAACATTAGCGACATTTGACGAGGAAGGACGATGCATAGGACAAATGGGTTCACTATCAATAAGTTATTAGCAGTTCATTTAATGGTGCAGGTTTTCAAAACTCACACCAAATATTTTATATAATAGGAAACAAATGAAACGGTGTAATTTTAAAGCACATAAACATACTTACGTCAACGTAAACTCATCAAAAACTATAACAGAAATAACACTTGCTGAAACCTTAAAGCTGTTGTGACATTAATTAAATTAAATAGTTGAATAACAGAAATAAACTCATTTTGCTTGTTGACTTACCCACAATGAACAATGAAGTGCGAATTTAAGAAGAATGTATTTTGCAAAATTCATTTTTCCCTTAGAAAATCTTTTATGAACGAAAATATTTTCTTGAATTATTTAGAGTAACAGAACAATGCTTTTTCTTGTTCAGAGCAGGAGTATGCAATAGTTATCGTCCTTATATATTACTTCAATACTGCCAAAAGCATGTTCTTCCATTTAGAAAATGTTACAATTTCGACACAAGCTGCGAGGAGTCAAATATTAAACCTTCTCCAGAAGAATCGCATAAACACATTTCTGCTAATATACATTTAGTATTCGTTTTTCACCCTCTGATCCCACCATTTATGAAATAAATTTCAATAGCTCAATTCTTTTTACTTTCTATAATAAACATCATTTGCACAAACCAAAATGTAAACTTAATTTTCTCTAGTACAATAAAACTTCTTTGAAAAGCTGAATTCAATTGAAAAATTCAATGAAAATCACGCCAAATAACATTTACTACACTTTCCCAGAATAACAGAAACATTCGAACATACTAAGCATAAGCTGCACTATGTACATCATCAAATAGATATTTAACGTAAATTTTTTGACTTGTAATTAAGTAGAAAACAAAAAACAAAATAATAATGTGTGAATATTAATGAATAATAAACTACATGAATAGAAGAGAATGTAAACAGTGGTAGAAACGGAATAAAAATTTTGAAAAGAAGTAATGTTTTATACCTTTCGAAACTTAGCGTCTAAGTCAAAATGTATAATTCGATAAAATCCATAAAAAAAGATAACACACAATCTTGTAAAAATCTTTAAAAAATATTTTAAATAGAATCAACAGATTAACATCGTATGGAAATATCTAAAAGATATATTTTTAGATAGTAGTCGTGCTAATTATTGTTGAAAATCCAGAATACGCTGTCCATCTAAACTGAAATCTAAAGTTGAAATCTTGGAACTGTTGAGTTACTTCAGATTACAAAATTTACTAACTGTTTTCACTTTGGTTTTCTGATTTGAAATTTCAAACGATTAAAAAAAACTGTTGATTTTGAATACGTGAAGCGATTATTTATCAATATATTTCATAGTTCTTCAGCAAATCTTTCTGTAGGGACGACTTTGTGAATGAAAATAGTGGTACAGTTTTATTAAAAACAATGGATGCAAAATTATAAAGATGAATAAGTTCATCCTAGCTTTTTGACCTGCTGAAATAAGGAGTGTTTGAACAATTTAACATAAAAAAAAATCAACAAATATATCCTCAAGGATACATGGCAAGACATGATCTAAAAGCTTTGAATTATTTTCATTCAGCTGCTGGAGTCCCATTTTCAATAACGTAATTAATTTGTTGATAAATTTTTTTCGTTAAAACATTCTGCCAAATTTCACCTCGAACCAAATTAGAATTTTCAGTAATGAACTTAATTGAATTCTCAATTGTTAAACAACTCACCGCTAAACAAATTTTTAGCAAAATTTATACATGCATACATATACCACCATGTGATTTCATAATTCTTCAAACCAAACGCTATGTACTTGTATTATACGATCTATAATTATGAGTGAATAAAAAAATTTTGTTTCATAATAACTTACAAGCAAACAACCAGAAGAAATAATAATAATTATAATGAAGAATGCAAATGATATCAACCAATAACACACTATGTACATTACAATAATAAATACCGTAAAAATCAAAACCAAAAAAAAAACCAATTCTTCAATAAATAGACACGTAACATGAATCCGAATCATAACTAAGTATCATCAATTACGTATGATAAAATAAATATTATAATAATAATTATTATTATTGTAATTATTGTTTTCACGTATATAACATAATATATACATATATATAAATATATACCAATATATATTTCGATAAAAAATGAAACCCGAAAAATTATAAGTATGGAAACATAAAACGAAACATATTTTAAAGAAATGGAAAATAAAAAGGAGAAAAACATTTTTGAATAAAATAAATTGTTGCATTTTTCATATAAAAGTTTCTGTGTCCGTTTTGCTTAATCCATGCATTAAGCAGTGTAGCAGTCGAATCTGATTGGTTGACGAATTATTGTGAAATCTATAAAGTCAATCCTGGATCAATCAGTGAAAGCTCCGCTCAACTTCCAGAGCAGGATTGTTTTCAGGATGTTATTTGCCATTTTTTCATACGATCGTTAGAATAGACTGTATGTTCTAGTAAAGAGAGACAATCTCCTTAACACAAGTTTTGATTAGCCGCTACTGAAAATTTTATGTTCGAATATTTATGAAAACAAGTGAGGGTTGTAGGAGAGAGAGAGAACTTAGAGAATTCAAAACTTGATTCATATATAAATACCATGGACTGAGCTCAAAAAATTAACATATAGTTATTATTGTTACATGTCCACACAATTCTGCGAACTATTGTTGCAATTGTTGTCGCAACTGTTATAGGGCCCATTGACGAGCAACATGGTCGCCAACCTTGTCATCAACCTTGTTGTCGGTTGATGCGAGAGGTGACAAGTAATGTTGACAACTAAGTTGAACATATCATTCTCGAGGCTATAACCATTGAGTTTACAAGTCGGAGTGTGAATTTTAGGATAATTTCTCGAGAGAAGCACAGTAGTTGCTTCCTGGTTGGGAATGGGGTAGACCTCGGGCCACTTGCTGAAATAATCGGCCGCAACAAGCGTGTATAGATTCCCCCAGTCGGATTCAGGAAAGGGTCCAGCGGTGTCAACAGCAATCCTTTCAAACGGTACGCCCACGTTGTAGGTTTGCATTTGCCCCCTCAGTCGTCGCCTTGGACGTTTGACGGAAGCGCAAATGGTGCACCTACGGCACCAGTCCTCTGCATCTTCTCGAGCGTGAAGCTAGTAAAACTTTTCCCGGAATTTCGCTAAGGTCTTGTTAACACCAAGGTGGCCTCCCGAGGATCCTTCATGCATTGCCTTAACCGCATCGTGGATTCGGCTTTTGGGAAGTATAGTTGGCATCCTATAGGAGCTGCCATCCGCCCTTTCCCATTTCCGCTTAAGTATGCCACCCTCCACCTGAAGAGAGACCCATTGTGCCCAATAGCTTTTCAGGGTTACACCATGCATTGAAACGTCTTTCCACTCAGGTCGCCCAGTTGTCTTCTTCCATGCGAGCAATGGCCCGATGTCTACATCGGCTAACTGGGCATTTCGAATCTCCTCCGATGACCAACCTTCATCGGATTCGGCCATTATCAATCGCAGATCAACGGGCGGCTTTTTTTCTTCAATCCGTCGGCAATGCTTACAATTGGCTGGACATGGACGACGAGATAGGGCGTCAGTATTTCCATGAACTCCACCCTTCCGATGAACAATTCCGTAGTCGTATGACTGCAATCTTTCAATCCATCTCGCAACTTGTCCCTCGGGGTTTTTGAAATTAAGTAGCCATCACAGCGATGCATGGTCCGTTCGAAGGATAAATTTCTGGCCATATAGGTACTTGTGGAACTGCTTGGTGGCCTCTATTATAGCCAATAGCTCCTTCCATGTCACGCAGTAGTTCCTCTCACTTCTTGAGAGAACTCGACTGTAATACGAGAGGATTCTTTCTTCGCCATCGGTCTGCTGGGGGAGTACAGCTCCAATAACACCGTTGCTCACATCGATGTCAACTACAAACATTTTTCCGGGTTTTGGATATGCCAGCACGGGTGATTCACACAGCTTCCCCTTCAAGGTCTCAAAGGCTACCTGGCATTGTTCATTCCAGACATACGGACGATTTTCCTCGGTTAGCTGATGGAGAAACTTAACTATTTTGGTAAAGTCTTTGACGAATCTTCAATAGTAGGTTGCCAGACCCAGAATGCTTCGTAGTTGGCACTTGTTGTTTGGTGTTGGCCAGCTTTTCACGGCTTCAATTTTCTCAGGGTCTGTTTTGACCCCTTCTTCTGATACGATGTGTCCCAGGTATTTTACTTCAGCTTCGAAAAGGATACACTTGTCGGGACTAAGTTTCAAATTCACCGGTCACAATCGGGAGCAAACCTCTTTTCCGCACATGCTCTTCAAACGTTTTCCCGAAAACAATGATGTCATCTAGGTACACCAAGCAGGTTTTCCAGGTTAGACCACGTAGCACGTATTCCATCAGGCGTTCGAAAGTGTCTGGGACACTACAAAGCCCAAATGGCATCACCACAAATTGCCACAATCCGGTCCCAACTGAAAATGCGGTTTTCTCTCGGTCCTTCTTGTCGATTTCTACCTGCCAGTAGCCACTCTTGAGATCGATTGTAGAAAACCGTTTTGCGTCGGTTAAAGTATCCATGATGTTATCGATGCGTGGAAGCGGGTAACTATCTTTCTTAGCGACGTCGATAAGCTGCCTATAGTCGACACAAAAACGAGTGCTACCATCCTTTTTTCTTTACTAGAACTACTGGCGTGGCCCATGGACTAACAGAAGGCTCGATAACGCCGTGTTTTTCCATGTCCAAGATCAGCGCGCTCACTTCTCCTTGTTTGGCTATAGGAAGTCGTCTCGGTGCTTGTTGAATCGGCTTAGCTCCCTGTGTATCTATGACGTGAGTTACCATACTCGTTCGGCCTTGGTCATCCGGGCTTGTTGAGAAGATGTCACTGTACTTGGTGACCAGATCAGAGGCTCGCTTGAATAGCTGCACTGGCGATTTGACTTGCTTCAATATTGCGGACGTGGATTCCCGAGCTTTGTCTGCGCCTTGTCTCCTGTTTCATTGATGGTTGTGAGTGGCTTCCAAAGAGGTGATGGTGGAAACAGGCTGGCAGCTACCGATGACTTCTCCGGCTTTGATGCACGTGGTTGAGTCTGCGGTGTTAAGGACTCTAACCGGCACGTATCCTTTCCTTATAGATCTTACAAAGCTTCGTCCTACAATCGAACTGCGCAATGCGGACGTCTTCGGTGGCTCTATCAGATAAGATCAAGCTTGGCCCATACAATGCTTTCAGAAGAATTTGGTACATCAGTTTCGGCACATACTGCCACATTCATCTTGGGAATTTGGACGCTGGTATCCTCCATCAAAACTTCAAAATTCTGCCATTTCAATACCCGTTTGCCCAAATTCAACGTGATTCGATGTGGTCGCAGAAAATCCATTCCGAGAATGCAGTCATCCATAATGTTCACGACCAGAAAATTATGTCGGAACGCAAGGTCTCCCAACTGTATCTGGAGGTTGACCTCTCCATGGACAGGTGCAGTTTCTCCCGTAGCTGTTTGTAGCGAGAAAATCCTGCCCTTTTTTAGTGGTTGTTGCCTCACTAGGTCTGGTTGGACGATCCATCAGGTTGCACCAATGTCGATTGCTATGGTGCAATGTTCTCCGTCAACTTGACCCGGAAGGCATAAGTTCGCTTCACCACGATGCACTCTTGACACGGTGATCGTGGTGCTGGGGACGTCGATTCTCCTAGTCAGCCTCTGCCCCACGAAGTAGGCTCTTACATGTTTCCCGACCCCTTAGCTTGAAGAGCTTCCATTCTGGGCTCCTGAGTCGGTTTCGATCTCCTCTTAGCTGCACACCCTGGACAATAGCTCGGTTTTCTTCGCTTCTTGCAGTCTCTTTGCAGGTACCCCTTCTCTCCGCAATTCTTGCATCTAGGCGCTTCATTTGCCTTCAGCTTTCGCTCAATTTCGACGCGCTCACACCTGCACTCACCTGCCACTACCTCGCAAACCCGGGCAGTGGTACGAGTCACATTTTTCGCTGCCTTTAAGTTCAGACTATAAACCAATGCTTCCTTAACTGTTTGGTTTGAGCTAACCGCATGGCTTGTTGCAATTCCTGGTCCTATAATGCGCTGGTGAATGCTTCTGTCGCTGCGTCATTTCGATGTTCTGGATCATAACCTGGGTAAGCCAAAAGTGCCAGTCACTCAATGTCTTGGGTTAGCTGCTGTAAAGTTTCACCAGACTTCTGCATCCGATGCCGTAGGTGTGACCGATAAATCTGCTTCAGATGATCGTCTCCATAACTCATGTCGGGCGCATTCATTATAGCAGTGTGAATGCAACTCAACGGGGATCGTCTGCAAAAGTTCGGCAGCTGGGCCTCTTAGAACAAAAATTAATCCAGTTGCTCGTTCCTGTTCATTCCAGTGATTTGCCCTAGCAGCAGCTTTAAACTGGGTTTCGCAAATTTTCCAGACCGTTTTCCCATCGAATATTGGTGCTTTCACATTTCTGGATATGCTTTGTGCTGCGGTTGTAAGCGGAGCTGGTGAGGTGGTTACTGCTGCCTTCGCTGCTTCCAATTCCTTTTTCACATTTTCCATCTCATAGTTGATTCTCTCCTCGACCTTGCTGACCTTTTCCTCGACCTGGTAAATCTTTTCCTCGACGCATTTAATTTGCTTCTTCAGACTACCGAGCTCCGCTGTCATTTCGGTTGACTGTTTTTGGAAATCTAGCTTCGCAGTTAAACTGGATGACTGCTCATTTAGCTTCGCAGTTGAATTGAAAGACTGTTGTTGCTGCATCAGCATCAACATTTGCATCAGTGCATTTTCGGGTTCCTTTGATTTTGGTGTTTCTGCTTCTCCATCTTCTGCGCCTTTTCCCTTACCTGAGGGCTCCTCCGAATCCAGATACGCGCGTTCCGAACCGATCGCGTCACGCAACCGTGTATTCAGTATGGCCTTTGTACCTTGTGTAGCCAGATTTCGCTGTTCCATCTCCTCCTTGAGGGCCGATATGGTCAATTGATCAATTTTTAGATGTAAGTTTCCTGGCATTTTTATTATTGCGGCTATTTTTCCAACTAGTTTCCACGTTAATTTTCACCATTGTGCACTTTAAAAATGTTTAAACGTTTTCACTTCCAAAATTTTCTATCCCACTTCTGACACCACTGTCGCGTGTTATGGTTCGCGGCCAATAATTTTAATGTTCCGGGAATGTGAAAACGCAATGTCTTTTTCAATTAAGTTTACAAGAGTTTATTTAATTACTTAAAAATGCACAATCACTTATTAAATATTTCACAATTTTAATTTTCACTTTTAAAAGTCTAACTTCCACTTGTCCATAAATTTCTATCCCAATTGTTTTCTAAAAGCACTTCACTATTACTTGATCGCTTTTCAATTCGCACTCCACACAATATCGCAATTTTTACTATCGCGGTTTAATGAATGATCCCCCCATTAATTCAGCTCGCCTTTGTATAGGGTCTATACTTATTCAACCCATTTCTCGTACATTGGCGAATGTTCTGCTGAGAGGTACCTGGTATATTCGAGCAGCTTAATGAATGGAGTGACGTCACTTTCAGATGTTGATCATGCTTGGTGGGTTCTCGTGGTTTCGAGTAAATTCACTTTGTTGATCATGAGGTTCTTAATGGTTGTGAAAACAATTGCAACAGTAGCTCGCAGAATTATTTGTGCATGTAACAATATATATATATATATATATATATATATATATATATATATATATATATATATATATATATATATATATATACATATCTATATATATATATATATATATATATATATATATATATATATACATATATATATATATATATATATATATATATATATATATATATATATATATATATATAATAGGGGTAACGGTTAATTCATGCGGTTTCCAGTGATTCACCTTTCCAAATATGTGTTGGAAAGCTAGTGTCATATAGTTTCAGAATCAGTATATATCATTTAGCTGAAGCGGAAACAACAATACTTT
Source organism: Odontomyia ornata (assembly GCA_963969285.1). Taxonomy (NCBI): domain Eukaryota; kingdom Metazoa; phylum Arthropoda; class Insecta; order Diptera; family Stratiomyidae; genus Odontomyia; species Odontomyia ornata. The sequence continues at coordinate 71,676,531 of OZ017739.1, forward strand.
TTTTTACTCTGAAAATGTGGAATTTTGTGCCGAATAAAGTGTTTTTGCGGGGAGTACTTCTTCATTGAAGAAAAAGGCTGCTGAAAGTCATCGTATATTGGTGGAAGTGTATGGTGTGCATGCTCTAGCTGGGCGTACGTGCCAGAAGTGATTTGCACGGTTTAAAAGTAGCAACTTTGACTTGAATGGCCTGGACAGCCAAAAAAGTTTGAAGATCACGAATTGGAGACATTGCTCGACCAAGATCCATCCCAAACTTGAAAAATCACTTGGCATCGCTCAACAAACCATTTCCGATCGTCTAAAAGCAATTTTTCACAATAAAGCTTCAATTTTCGAAAAAATAAACCGCATGAATTAACCGGTACCCCTATAAATTTTAAAAATTAAGCTATTAAAAAATTTTAGAAAAGAAATTATTCAAATATAAAAAGAATTAATCAGTTATAAAAATTATACTCAAATATAAAAATTAAACAGGTACTCACCAACATCCTCGTCGGGTGCCCGCTGGTGATGTGGTGAAATTTTCCTAAAGTAAGAGTAATTAAATTTTCTTTTTTCTCTTTTACCGCGAGCTCTTCAATCATTTATTCTTTTTATCGCAACTAAAGATGATGCACTGGGTGCAACCATAACGTAAATCTAACTCTGTGTGCACGCTTCTTTCAATTAGAATTGTGAAGAAGTTTCCAAACTTGTATTGGACAACATAGGAATAAAAATGGCTTTACTCTGTTTCCCGCGCTGGGGCTTGCAAGCAGATCAATAAAATTGTTTCTGTCCAAATGAAAATATAACAGGGCCCAAAGAGAAAAGGCTAAATTCCGCATCCCAAATATCTCTCACATTCTTGGTGGTATCTCTTCTCCGCAAAGAGCTAGACACATGCAATGTCCTTTTACTGCTAACAATTTCACGCGAAACGATTTCTATGGACGGTGTTATATGACCATTGGCTTGAGCTAACTTCTTTTCTTCTTCTTTTGAACTTCTTCTTTTTGAACTTAGAATGTACCGCACTTTATTTTCATCATCTAGAGATAGAACTCAGCGCAAAGGAGACCACCTTTGATATCATTTATTTCATCATGCGCGCCTAAATGGGATTTGTTCGAGTCGAGAAATTACGCGTGCACAATCACTTGAAAAATTCTTAGCTTCTAAATTTAACTTTTGATCAATGGAATTTGAACGTTCTTAATAAGATTTGAGGTAATTCATGAGAAGTAATGAACAACACCAAATACTTCATTTCACAATTTCCTGACAAAGTGGCGACCACAACGAGACAGCTCTTTTTCGTTTTATTCCCGCACAAGAAATATCGTTCCACAACAAATTTTCTTCCACGGTTGCAAACTAAATCCAAGAAATTTGCAAACTGAATCCAAGAAATGTACTTCAGATAAAAATATTCTTCAATGTTTTACACAAGATCGTTGACAACACGGAGCATAAATTAAAAATCAGAAAAAGAAAGTGCATAAATAAATCAACCGCACCAAAGTGACGATCATGACGAGACCCCGTTTTTCTTCGTTGTCTTCCATGCTTGGCGATTTGAAGCGGACTCCCCGCTTTCACTTTTTGGATCCGTCCAAAACTTGTCTTTCTTTTTCTCCATCCCGTACGCAGAGCATATCTACTAAAAAGCAGCTGCAACTAGAACAAATTTTATTTCTTACGGTACTTATGGAGTAGAGAGAATTAGACTAAAAGTGCGTATGTATGGTAAACAAAAACTTGAATTTGCTTGCAATTTTACCAACACATGGTAAACTTTAATCCATTTTTTACACGTTTATTTGCCTCTCTTTTCATTTTGACAACTCCTCGATTGCAGGTGCTAGTTAGTATATATGCTCTGCCGTACGTACGGTGGATCGCTTCAGGTGATGCCATCAGCTCTGTTCTCTTCCTTGATGTCATGCACCGTTGAGGACATCAGCGTTCCTCAAACCCTGAATTTTACATGTAGATTGGAAATTTTTAAAATAAAATTTAATTAACGTTGAAAAAAATTAAAATGAGGAAAGGAAATTTACAATGTTGGAAAGAAATTTAAATGAGGTAAAAAATTTAAATGGGGTGAAGAAATTTAAGTAAAGTGAAGAAATTTTAACTTTAGTAAGGTAACGAAGGTTTTAATTTGCTACGAAAGTTAAATCTCATGACAAATAACATTAAAAGGAGACATTTAAATTTTAATATAAGGGCAAATTGCATGTAACTACAGTAATAAAATAATAAGTAGAAAAAGTGTCCTACAAAATCCGGATTACAAATAGAATTAATTATATATTTTTTTCCAATCTGCCACAAAATTCCGAGTAGGAGATAGAAAGGTTTTCGAGCAGTTTAATTGTGCGTCTGCTTGATTAATACAAAATTTTAGCTCAACTTCAGAGCAGGATTGTTTTCAGCATGTTATTTGACATTTTCATATACGATCGTTTGAATGGAGCGCATGTTCGTGCAAAGAGAGAAAATCTCCTTAACAGAGGTTTCGATTAGCTGCCACTTAAAAATGTCATGTTCGATTATTTATGAAAACAAGTGAAGGTTGTAGGAGAGTTCTTCCGCCAGAAGGTTGTTTTAAAATGATGACAAAATCAAACTTATGGATATCAAAACTTTATTCATACATAAATTCCATGGATTGAGCTCAAGAAATTAACATATGGTTATTATTGTTACATATCCACACAATTCTGCGAACTACTGTCGCAATTGTTGTCGCAACTGTTATAGAGCCCATTGAGAAGCACATTGGTCGCCAACCTTGTCATCAACCTTGTTGTCGGTTGATGCATGAGGCGACAAGTGATGTTGACAACTAAGTGGAAAACATCATTTTCGAGGTTGTGACCTTTGAGTTGACTAGTCCGAGTGTGAATTTTAGGTAAATTTCTCGAGAGAAACTTATCTATTGCGGAGAGCATCTTACATATACGAGTATATAGATATATATATATATATATATATATATATATATATATATATATATATATATATATATATATATATATATATATATATATATATATATACATACATATATATATATATATATATATATATATATATATATTATATATATATATATATATATATATATATATATATATATATATATATATATATATATATATATATATATATATATATATATATATATACCACACCACTCTCCTATTTCGCCCCTACCCCTTACCAACCCCCAACATGATAGTACACAAAAATCAACAGCCCTCATTCTTCGTAGGCCGGAGTAGGTCTGGGATAGGTAGCACCCAGGAATCATCCATGAAGGCAGAGAGTGTCAAAAGAATCCGCGGAGTTTAAACTGCTACCAGAAACACCTAACAAAGCAACGTACAATTGCCGGACGCTATCAAATCAAGCAAGACTGATCGAGCTGGAGGAAGAAGCAGAAGAAAGGAAGAAAATCTAGTAATACTTGATTCGGGCAAACTCTTATATCACCAAGGTACACAACCAGGTAGAACTAGCGGAGTAGGATTCCTAATAAACAATTAGTAATGAGACAAAAAAGTCAGTGTAACAAGCATCTCAGATCAAGTATCCAGCCTGACACTCAGACTCTCACAGAGATACACCATCCAAATTATTCAAGTCTACGCACCGACAACTAGCCACACCGACGAAGAAATTTAGGAATTCTACACCAACGTCAACCAAGCTCGGAACAATAACATAAGCCACTTTAAGTACCTAATGGGTGACTTCAGCGCCATAATAGGGGAAAAGAAAGACTAAGAAGTGTTGGTGAATTGAAAGAGGAGAACGACGGGCGCAGTTCGCCCACCACCACAGTTTATTCATAACGAATACCATCTTCAAGAAGAGCAAAAACAAGAAATGGGCATGCCAAGCACCTAATGGGGTAACAAGAAACGAAATTGATTTGATACTTACCAAACACCAAAAAACGGTCAAAGGTGTCTCTGTGATTAACAGATTTAAGACGGAAAGCGACAATCGCCTGGTCAGAGCAAGAATCATCCTTGACTTGAAGGCAGAAAGAAGCAAGCTGGTCAGAAAACCGATAAAACCCGGCCTTAACACTGAAAACATCAAATGTAATATGGAGAGTTACCAAGCCCTAATAAACAGAGAAATAAATGCACAAAACTGGGACGCAGACCACCTAACCGAAGTCGTTCTGAAAAGAGCTGAAGTAGTAGACGGACCTTGAGTAGACGATAGGCACCACAAACTGTCAAATGAGACTAAGGCGCTACTCAGAAAGCGCAGGGAAATGGAAGCATCCTCAAACATCGAAAGGATTGAATATTCAGAAACCGGCAAAACAATAAGGAAGATGATATCTGAAAAAATCAAGAAGAATGACGAAAGACTGGTGGAAGATGCCAGTACAAATAACAGAAGCCTCAAGATGGCAAAAAGAGCACTCCTCATTGGCAAAGAACAGGTGATAGCCCTAAATCTTGACAACATCCGACTCACAGATAGACAGAAAATAATTAAGGCAATCACTAGCTTCTACCAGGACCTGTAGAGGGCTCCAGATAACTTGACTCCCAACTTAATTGCAACAATCGCTTTCTCTGCAACCAAAGATAATGCCCCAAATATCCTAGTGGGAGAGGTCGAGATGGCTATCAGCTCCATAAAAAATGGTAAAGCGCCAGGTAATGATGGTATCACGGCTAAGCTTCTCAAGTACGCAGGCAGAGAAACCTGGAAACTACTGGCAGAAATCTACACTGATTACATTAACACCAGATGCATACCTGGTCAATAGAATAGTGCTAATATAATGCTGATTCATAATAAAGGCAGTAAAGAAGACATCAGCTTCTACAGACCAATAAGTCTACTATCGGTCTTCTACAAAATATTCACGAACATCATTAGCAACCGGATACAAACAGACTTAGATGCCGAATAACCATGGGAGCAAGCTGGTTTCAGAAGTGGATACAGCAGATCATATCCACGCACTACGGAAAGTCTTGAGTAGATATAAAGATCATGAGCAGCCCCTAGCACTGGCCTTCATAGACTTTGAGAAAGCCTTTGACTCAATCTTCCCTGATGCAATGATAAATGCATTAATAACACAAGGAATACACAAACTATATATGCGGGTTCTGGCTAACATCTACCACAATGCCAAAGCAAAGGTCAAAGTACTAGAAGACACCCCAGAGTTTCCCACACAAAGAGGGGTAAGACAAAGAGACACCATATCACCAAGGCTCTTCAACGCCACGTTAGAGGGTATCTTCCGAGCCCTACATTGGGAAAATAAAAGATTGAACATCAATGATGAACACCTCAATCACTTGAGATTCGCAGATGACATAGTCCTTATAGCTAACAGCCAAGATCAATTAGAAGAACAGCTGAATGAACTCAACGCGGCTAGCGGAAAAAGAGACTTGAAAATGAACTTAAGCAAAACCAAGATCATGTTCACTGACTACATAAGCACTCAAGGGCATACAAAAGTGAACAACACAACACTAGAAATATTCGAAGAATATGTATACCTTGGTCAGCTCATACACAAATCTGGCTCACTACTACTAGAGATCAATCGATGAATAAAGATGGCATGGAGTGCTTTCGGGAAGAACTCGATTATATTCAAATCGAAAATGAAGATGAACTTGAAAAGGAAAACCTTCGATCAATGTATCCTACCAGTCCTGCTATACGGTAGTGAAACATGGGCACTGACAACAGGGATAACGAGGAAACTCCAGGTCGCCCAAAGAGCCATGGAAAGATGTATGCTGGGCATTACACGAAGGGATCGCAAGAGACCCAAGTAACAGACGTAATACAAAGAGCGAAATCATTGAAATGGTGATGGGCCGGTCACTTGGCGAGAATGATGGACGGCAGATGGACCACAAGAATAACGCAGTGGTACCCAAGAGGAATCAAACGACCAAGAAGACGCCCAAACATCCTATGGGATTATGATATAAGGAAAATAGCCGGCACAGCCTGGATGAGAACAATTGAAAACAGGAAGATATGGAAAGCAATGAGGAGTCAATATGTAAGGGAGGCTACACTATAACTTAGGATTATGGTTGAACAAGCTGAATATGATGATGATGATTTGTGACCACGCTAGAGGTTGCAATTTTGCTCCGATTTTCACCAAATTTCCAGGAAAGGTGTATTGAGTGAATTTCTCGGTTGAATTTGTGAACCAGCTAAATCGGCCAGGCGAAAACGAAATGGCGTCCATTTTAGACGAAAAATCGTGATTTCTATTTTGACCAAGGAATAGCTCCGATTTGCATGAGTTTTGGTACAATAGTTCACTGATATATGCGATGAATCTCACAATAAAAAGTTCAAAATCGATACGGCTGAAACAAAATGACGGCCGCTCAAAGGTCGAAAAACGTGCAAAATTTTGTTGTTGTTATTTTGACCAAAGCTTTCAACAAATGTTAATGAAATTCGGTGGTGTGATAGAAACTATAAGTACCTAAGGAGTTATGTAAAAAAATTGGAGGTCAGGTTGCAAAAAACAAAATGGTCAGGTTGCAAAAAACAAAAGGCGGCCAGTTGAAGCTCAAAACTTCAAAGGCTTTTAAAAGTCGCAATTTTGATTTGATGTATACGAAACTTAATTTTAGGATAGAAACTATATAGACAGAGAAAGTTTGACATTTTGGTGATTATGCATGTGCAATTTTCAAAATGGCTTTTCAAATTTTCGTGGCCCTCTAGCGGTCCCATTTTTCAGCGGATTTTGATGAAACTTGAGATTATGGATTTTTGTACTAAGTTGTTGTATTATACAAAAGTCTTTTTAAATCGAATGGAAAATAAAAAGTCGAAATTTTAAAACATAATATTTTTAGCTGCCATTTTCAATACAAAATTTAATAATTTTGCCCTGTCTTGAGTGAAACTTTGATTTGAACGAGATTCGGTACATTGATTGATGAGGTCCTAGCAGACAAAGATTTAAAATAATCTAAAATCAAGTGCATGCATTCAAAATGTCGGCCCCCTGAAGGTCAGAAGGCAAGCGCAATTCGCTATTTTAGTAGCAACTGAAATAATGAATATTCTTCATGGAAACGTTTTAAATTACTTAACTTGAAAGTATTTATAAAGTAGACCATTTTCAGGATATTGTTAAAATATTTTTACAATACCCTGAAAAATTATGAAATCGTGACTTGTCTGTCCGTCCCTCTTTCCGCCCGTTTATTCGTGCGTCACAGCAAGTTTCCTTGCAAATCACATGAGCTAGAATGAGGAAATGTTCTACGTAGGTCAAAAGTTGTGCCTCTCGCAATTTGCAGTGCAAGAAAATATTTTAAAGAGTTTAAGGGATTTATTTCTGTAGCCCTCTAGCAGCCAAGTTTCTCAACAGATTCCAATGAAATTCGAAATTATAAGTTATTTAAGCAAGTTAATTTAACCTGCAAAAAAAATAATGCAAATTGGATGATAAATGAAAAAGTCGAATATTTACAACTGAATATTTTTGGCAGCCGTTTTCAATAAAAATTCAAAATGGTGGCCCCTGATGGTTCAGAAAAGAATTGAAAATATATATATTAATACCAATGCAAGTGCTGTTTAAACTTTTGAAATTATCTATTTCAGCTATTTAAGCCGACAAATTATCGCCTTTGTGTGGTAACCACTGCGAAATGTATAAACAGCAAATGTGAGAAGGACAACACTTGTAATTGCATGATTATAACAATTTATTATCTGCAGATTTTCAATATGTGATCCATAAATGCGCAACTCAATTAAATGAGCAAAATATTTGCGTGTCTATAAAGGATCATTAAATACAAACGTCTGCAGATTCTTTTTGTCAGTAAATACCCATGTGGTGCTACAAAAATTGCAATAAAAAGTCTAGTAATACGCAAGCCAAATTCTTTTCCAAAATCTTATGCTACTTACGAATAATTTACCTTTCCGGCTGGTGCTGCCAACGGGGATATTTTACTTTTCTTGAAGTGAGTTTGTATGTAATTTGTTGATTTTATGTTTGCAATTCTTCAATTGGGTACATTTGTAATATTAAAAAAAATGAATGACGAATTGTTATTGTGCATAGTTTTGAGTGAATTATGTAAAAACGATGTGTATAGTTCTAAAAAGAAGAAAGTCTAGTCAAAGAAGTGGTGCCAAAACCGGGACCAGTTATCTCATTCTGGTTTATTGAATGAGTTACGCGCTACTGCCCCCGACGATTTTAAAAACTTTCTAAGAATGGACTCTAAAACCTTCGATTTATTGCTAAACAAGGTTTGACCGTTTATTGAAAAAAAGGACACAAATATGAGAATCGCGATTGCTGCCAATGAACGTCTGTCTGCAACTTTGCAATTTTCAGCAAGTGTTCAAAGTATCGAAGACTTAAAATTTCTTACTTCTATATCTCCACAATGTCTTGCAGCAATTATCATCGAAACTTGCAGCATGTTAAATAAAGTTTTAAAAGAATATATACAGGTAAGTGTTATTTTGATATTAAAAGAAAAATGCCATTTTTCAATATAAATGATCGGATGTTTATTTCATTATGAAGAAAAATAAATGCCGTTAACCGTGAAAAATAACCTCAGGCAAATGACCACCACGACCACGCTTGCAGGACCATATCCTTTTCATGAAATTTTCCATAACCAAATCGCAAAGTGGCTGCCCTATGTCCTCGATAGCCTCACGAATTCCATCTTTGAGGTCTTGAATCGACGCTGGGCTATTGGCGTAGACCTTCTCTTTCACGTGACCCTAAAGGAAGAAGTCGCTAGGTGTTAAATCACAAGATCTCGGTGGCCAATTGTGATCACCTCTTCGAGAGATAACATGGTCGGGAAACTTTTTCCGTAAAAGATCAATGGTTTCGTTGCTTGTGTGACACGTAGCGCCGTAAACGCTGTCGAGATCAATACCATCCAATTTCGGCCATAAAAAATCATTAATCATCTCCCGATAGCGCAATCCATTCACCGTAACTGTTGCTCCAGTCTCATTTTGGAAAATGTAAGGTCCATTAACTCTGCCGGACAATAAACCGCACCAAACAGTCACACATTGAGGATAGCGAGGCTTTCCAACAATAACTCTTGGGTTTTCAGAGCCCCAGATGCGACAATTTTGCTTGTTGACGAAGCCACCGAGGTGAAAATGGGCCTCATCACTCAAGGTGATTTTTCGATGAAACTCCGGATCATTTTCATGCATTTCAAAGACCCAATCAGCAAAGACACGACGTTGTTGATGATCGACCGGCTTGTGTTTTTGGGTTGCCTGAACTTTATAAGCCTTAAGACTCAGATATTAATGCAAAATACGGTGTAAAGACGTTTGTGGAATGCCTGATTCCAAAGAACGACGAGGTATGGACAAACCTGAGTTTTCTTCAACACTTTCGGCTACAGCAGCAATATTCTCAGCTGTTCTTGAGTGGCGTGCACGGGTTTTATTCTTCACATCACTAAGTTGTCCCATCAGCTCGGAGTTTTCCACCAATTTCTGTATTGCGATCCGACGAGATGATTCACGACGATCCAAAAATGTTCTAGTTTTACGAACCGTCTCTGCCAAATTTTCACCATTTTTATAGTGAATTTTAATAATTTCAATGCGTTGTTGAAGCATGTATTGTTCCAGTTTTATTATTGTCCTAGTTTTTACTTGTCAAATGTTAAAAAACGACAGTTTTAAAAGTGTCATCCACCGAAATAGCGGGCTATTCAAAATAACACCTCTTATTGGAAAATATATATATATATATATATATATATATATATATATATATATACATATATATATATGTATATATATATATATATATGTATATATATGTATACATACATATATATATATATATATATATATATATATATATAGATATATATATATATATATATATATATATATATATATATTTATATATATATATATATATATATATATATATATATATATATATATGTATATATATATACAAATATATATATATATATATATATATATATATATATATATATATATATATATATATGTATATATGTATGTTATATATGCATATATATATATATACATATATATATATATATATATATATATATATATATATATATATATATATATATATATATATATATATATATATATATATATATATATATATATACATATATATACTGTTACATGTGCAAATAATTCTGCAAGCTACTGTTGGAATTGTTTTCGCAATTATTAATTAATTAATTATAAACGAATGTACTCGAAAGCACGAGAACTCACCAAGCATGACCAATATCTAAAAGTGACGTCACTGTGGCCATTCAGGATTGCTCGAATATTCCAGGTAGTTCGCCAATGTCCGAGAAATGGATTGAATTACTAGAGACCCATATAAAGCCGAGCTGAATGAATGGGGAGAGATAGTAAAACTGCGATAGTAAAACTGATATTAGTGTGGAGTGTGAATCAAAGGTAATATTAGTTGATAGTTAAGACAGTGGAATTAAAAACATATAGACAAATGAAAAGTAAAATCGGTGAAATAGTTAAATTAATAATTGTGCATTTTTAGTAAATAAACTCTTCTAAGTTAATTAAAAAGACAGTGTGTTTTCACTTTCCCGGAACATTAAAATTATTGGCTGCAAACCATAGCACGCGACGGTGGTGTTGGGATTGGGATAGAAAACTTCAAAAGTGAAAATTTTTAAGCATTTTTAAAGTGCAAAATAGTGAAATTTAACGTGGGAACTGTTGGAAAAGTGCTGCAACAATGTAAATCCCACAAAGCTCACATCTAAAAATTAATGAATTGACCATTTCAGAGCTGAAGGAAGAGTTGGACCAGCGAAACCTGGCTACGCAAGGTACAAAGGCCACACTGATTGCACGCTTGCGTGACGCAATTGAATCGGAAGGCGCGTATCTGGATTCGGATGAGCCCTCAGATGCAGAAAAAGGCGCAGCAGGTGGTGAGGCAGAAACACCAAAATCAAAGGAACCAGAAAATGCACTGATGCAAATGTTGATGCTGATGCAGCAAGAGCAGTGACAACAGTCATCTAGTTCAGCTGCGAAGCTGGACCAACAAGTGATCGACATCAAGGAAGTGCAAAAACAGTCAACTGAAATAAAAGCGGAGCTCGGTAGTCTGAACAAACTTAATGCGTCGAGGAAAAGGTT
>OZ017739.1:71692741-71792741 GCA_963969285.1 Odontomyia ornata
GCAGGAATTCTATATTGTCATCAATTTGCTAGCGCATGCTGATCTGTAAGTTTATATTCAATAGATGAGGTATGTAAAATGTTTTGGTAAGTGATATCTGAACTGTAAATTTTCACATATGTAGTGTCTAAGATACACCATTCGGTGTGATGTGCATTAAGCGTGGAAAATTTATTAAGATTTGAAAAGTTGTGCATTAAATTTTTGAATTGAAATGCTTCAATATAAGCCGAAGTGAATGAACTTGAAATAAGATACACACAACTTTGTTGATTTTGCGTTTTCTGTTGATTTATTTGATTGTATCTTGAAATGAATAAGATCTTTTGTGGGTTAGTGCTAGCCGCAAAATATAATAAGTATATAGCCGTACAATGAAACTTAAATTATTTTGTGTAATTAAATATGGTTTGGTCATTGTTAATTCATTAGCTGAGACAATTGATGAATTATGGTAAGATATTCTAGTTGAATTGATTTTATTCAAATATGCAATGATGATGCCAGGTTATACGTCAACTTTGAAACATTATTGTTTAATTTTAACCAGTAATTAAAAGAGACGAACGGCAATAAAAATTAAAAGAATTGCGTTTCAAAGGATCTTAATTTTTAGTGGCAGTATACGAGTACACCAGATATCTTGAGCGAATTTTTTTTTATTTGAATTCCGTTCATTACTACAAATTTTGAGAACAAAAAGAAGCCATTACAAAGAAAAACGACTTCAAAATGCCCTCAAAGGGATGAAATGAATTTCATAGAATCTACACTAAATCATTTTTTTTTCCTGTTTTACTTATAAGCAGCTGATAAACTATTGCCTCTCGATTTCTCGTGAGCAAAAAACTAATATGACAACGATTTCATAAAATTTATTTCATCCTGTTTAGGGCGTCTTGTTGCAGGCCATGGAATTCATCGCAGTCGCAAATTTAAAATTATAAGGCAGAGAGATGGCATTGTAAGGCCGGCTAGCACTCAGTCAGGTCGTGGAAGTTCCCAGTATACCCCTTGCCCATGCTGGACCACCTTACATGAATAAACGGACACAATCGGGAGGAAAAGGATTGAGTGGGAGCATTCCGAGAAATAAAATATTAAAGTTTGCAAAATTAACGAAGCCGAAGGTCCCAGGTTCAAATCTCGTCCGTGAAAAACGTGATTTAGTTCAGGGGATTTTTCGGACGGACTACTGATTTAATTAGATCATATCATAGTTGAGCAGACTTACGGGAGCATGGTACTGACCAAACCAACTTTCGAAAAAATCAATACGGTCATGAAAATGAGATACTCTAACTATCTCTAAGCGAAGGCCCGAGACGAGCTGTGGTGCTGAAAAGAAAAGAAGAAGAAAGAAAATTAACGACATTTTACTACCGAGCATAAGAAACACAACCATAATACCAAAAACAAGAAACGAGTTTTGAAGTTTGTTTTCTTGTTCTAATTGTGTTTATTTTTAAGCATAGGGTTTTTCACTAAGGACATAAGTATTTTGCCCTTTGATACGAATGCATCCTTAAACGTTTTTGATAAGCTGTCAATGTCAAAAGCTTAGCTAAACTCAACATTTTAATCAAGGTAAAGTTCACGAACTAGCAACATTTGAAAATTATTAAATATTACTACTGAAATTCTGCGCCGATGGTCGCAACTTGTAGCGCGCTTACTCCAATTTTCGGCCATAATAATCGTCCCACCCGACGGGCTGTGCGTACTATAGTGGATATGTTCGAGTTCAAATTTTTACTATTGAACGTTCCGGTGCCAAAAAAATGTCATACGGTTCGAAGCAAAGGAGATATCGTAGCCGCAAGTGCATGGATCCAAAATGAGCCAAATCAGTCGATTCCACATTATTCTTAAGAATTGGGCATTGCTCAATCGACACTGCAGCGTGTTATACAAAAAGATCTTGGCTCACATGGTAAAAAGACTAAATTTACTTAAGAATTAAAGCCACTTGCTCATTTGAAACGCCGAAACTTCTGAAATTGGGCTCTGGAAAAGCTTAAAGAAAATTAAGAATTTAATCGAAAAATCATCTTCAACGATAAAGATTATTTTTGGCTCAATGGCTTTGTCAATAAGCACAATATGCATTATATGCCAGCAACAAACCCACATGTGTTTCTTGAGATACCATTGCATCTGCATAAAACTACGTGTGATTGGGCCGTATTTTTTCATGGATGAAAACGAACGCTATCGTATTATGCTGGCCAGAATTGGATAAACCTAACACTACGATATGTGGTTCCCACAAGACAGTGCCACTAGCCACACAGCACGCCTCACAATCGATTCATTGAAAGGCAAATTTGGTGAACGTGTTATCTCGAGAAACGGTCCGGTCGAATTGCCGCCTCGTTCATGCGATCTAACTCCATTGAGTTTCTTCTAATGAGACTAGTCTATGATAACAAACCAACAAATTTAGACGAACTCAAAGACAACATCCAACGCGAAATTGCTAACGTTCCGGTCAAAATGTGTACCAGAGTGACGGAAAAGTGGGTCCAAAGAATCGACCGCTGTAAACGAGCTCGTGGTGGCCATATGATCGAAATTGAATTCCATTCATAAAATGGAATGCTTGCACTACACCCACAATAAATTTGAGCTCAATATATATATATATATATATATATATATATATATATATATATATATATATATATATATATATATATGTATATATATATATATATATATATATATATATATATATATATATATATATATATTCATTTATTTATTTATTTATTTATTTATATTCTGTATTTTATCAATAAATTAAATTGTTATGCCCTTCATTGAAAACCCTTTATAATAAGCAAATTTAAACAGCACATAATGCAAGATATAAAAAATTTAGAAAAGGAAACAACATTAAATTACTCACCCCTTTTCTGCTGATGAGCCCTCGGCAACAGAAGGAAGGTACACTGGAAATAATCCTAAACATTTTCTCTTTTACCTTAGTACTAAATAAAGTATAGCTAAAATTTACGAATTTTTCTCATGTGTTTTGACCGCTTACAGCTTCAAGTGTGAGCAAGACGAATATATAGAAATTGTATCGCGAAAGAGTTCAGTAACCCACCAATTATTATACTTGTCCTAAAGTTTTCGTCACCCCCCAAAAACTCTAAATCGGTTTTTCTCTCCTTGAACGTACGTCGATTTCCTTGTCCGACCTTTGGCTTTAATCGTTCACTGTACCCACAATTTCTATCCGATTGTCAAAATTTAGGTCTCATTTTGTAGCTGTCAGTCGGTTGTTTACATAAAATTCAAATTTTCAGTACTTTTCATAAGAATACTAATTTTTATAACCGCTAGAATAAATTTACAGCGAAAAAAACAAACTTGTCTGCATAAAAAACCACGTATACTCTAAAAAACCCTTTTTACCGCTTACAAGCAACAAATGAGCGTAAATAAACAAATCGAAACAAAAGTTATTTTTCTAAGTTAGATAATGAGCGAAATCGTATGTTTTTAGGGTGCAGGTTTTGGTGACTTTTTCTTTTTATGGCATTGCTGCGGCTTGATTTTCCAACCGATGTGCAATCTTTTGATGTTATTGAAAAGATCTGGATCTGAATTTTCAAAAAGTATTTTGGAAACGTTTGAGGGCAACAATTGCGTGCGTTTTTTGTGCAGGTTTCTAGCAGGCTTTATGGAGTTTCCGCAAAATGTACTTTGCATGAAAATACTAATTTTTATGCCACCTCGAAGGCATAGCCATGAATATCCCTGAAATAACGTCAATTTCCTTGGCAGATCTCTGGCTTTAATTGTTCACAGTGGCCACGATTTCTATACGATTACGAAAATTTTGGTCTCATTTTGTAACTAATTGTCTGTCGTTTATGTTAAATACAAATTTGTAGTACTTTGCGTAAGAACACTATATTTTAGGAGGGTTAAATACAGTGAAAAAATCAAACTTGTCTGCATAAAAAGTTATGGGTAGTTCGCAGAAAACTTTTCACTGTTTAAAAGTGATATATGAGTGAAAAGAAACAAACCAAAACAAAAACTGAAACTTTTCCCTTTATGGCATTGCTGTGGCCTGGTTTACCAACCGATTTGCTATATTATGATATTGAAAGATAGATTAGCGTCTGAACTTTCCAAAAAGTATAAATTTGTCGTAGTTTGGTAAAGCTTAAAGGTACGATTTTATTGGAGAAAATATGAAATTCGAAACTCATACTATTATTAACAAAGTTGAAAGTTGAAGTTATAGCCATTTGAAATTTCTGCAATTACAAAAGCAATAACGCATGGTTTTTGTATTTTATGGATTTCTCATCGGTTCAGACACTACAATTTTGATTTGGTCTTCTTAAAATTTCCAGATAAGATTTATATCAATACATTATTTATGAAATTCATGATTTGAGTGCTTTTTGTTACTTTGGGAAAATGGTGACCGTATAAAATGGAGAAACAATGGATTTTCTTTCAAACGTGCACAACTGTATGACATGTTTCTTGACTTTATTTGTTGCTGGTGACCGTATTTCGGAAACGTTGGGTACAAAACCCTTCTGACACGAGCGTAGATCTGTTTGCCAAACTTGTTGTTAGTTGAAAATGGAGAAACAATGGATTTTCTTTTAAACGAGCAAATCTCTTTGACATTTTTCTTGATGTTATTCGTTCCTGGTGACAGCATTTTGTAAGTTGAATACAAAACCCTTCTGACATGAGCTTAGGTCTGTCTACGCGACTTGTTTCATGTTTTTCCGCTTCCCCTACCTACTGCGTCAACGATATTGCAATTTTAATGATGAATATTAAAAGACCTCATCAAGACCTTTCATTTTAAACTATACTTGACTCTCTGTAGTGAAAAAGGTTTTTTAAAGGATCACATCTTTATATGGGGAGGACCCCCTTAAAAACCTTTGAATTTTCTTTAGCTACAAAACTTTCGTTAACCAGAAACTTTTGAGCTGCTCACAAAATTTCATCACTGTAGCGTATATAGTTCCTGAGAAAATTTGCAATGACGCACTGACGGGCAGGTACCGATATTAATAGGGTATATTGGGTAAGTACGGGATAGATGGACCACCTGTATAGACGGACCATTCGAATATTTCGCTCATCTGTCACAGCAGCGCCGCATTCGTTGGCTACTATTTTTCTACTCGTGCAGACGTTAACACGTTTAGTTTTGCTCGTGAGAGTCACATGTTTTTTAGGAAAATAACTTTGTTTATTTCTTTTGGTGAGTTGAAAAATATTTTTCACTGGATTTTATTGTTATGTGGCTTAGTTAGTTTGATTGATTTTGACGAAAGATCAATGCTATAGCTCGATTGTATAGTTGAGTAAGGTCTTAACCTAAAATGGTGGTCGAGTAGCGTTGTTTGTCTGAATGAGTAGCTGGTCCATCTCTCCCTGACAATTGGGATATATGGATCAGTGACATTTGAGATAGTTGGCCCACTTGAATAGAACCTGGAATAATAGGACCATATTTCCTATTAGGACTTTACTTCTAATATAAATTAAATGATACTTATCAAAATTATTTTAAACACAAAGGTATGCTGATACGTTGGTTTTTTTATGTTATAGGAAAATGCCTACGTTCTATATCAGAAAATGCATATCTGGGAGGGGAGAATTGTCTGACCGTAGCTTGAAAAATGTAGTCAGAGCTGTTCAAAGTAAGGAAATGGGAGTTGATGCTGCAGCGAAGGTGTTTGGAATACTGAAAACAACTTTGAAAAGACGCATCAAGCTACAAAGTTTTAGTAAAGGTTCCATGGGAAAAAAACTCATTGCTAGGAATGAAAAAAAATTGTAGTACACAGTACGAGGGTATTTACTCCAACCAGAGACTCAGTACGTTCTATGGCTTTCTATTTAGCTGAAAACCTGCGATTGAAGCATAGTTTCAATCATGAAACAAAGCAAGCAGGCTTCGTCTGGCTTTCTTCTTTTCTTGTTCGCAATCCTGAACTATCCATTTGGCAATCTGAAGGTGTGTGTCAAAGCGTATTTTGACCTCTTAAAGAATGTTTTGGAAGAAAATGGTCTTCAAGATAAACCTGGCAACATTTTCAACATGGACGAAACAGGTTTACAGCTAAATAACAAACCAGGGAAGGTAGTTGTTTTGAAAGGTTCCAAGAATGTAACTTCTGTTACTTCTGGAGAAAAGGGTGAAACAGTATCAGTATCGGCAAGTGTGAATAGAGAAGGTACATTCTTACCACCTTTTTGCATAATGAAAGAAAAGAACCTAAAGCAGGAGTCTTGTGACGGCTTACCACCTGGCGCTGAATGAAAAATGTCGCCAAAGTCTGGCTATGTAAATAGCGATTTGTTTTTTGATTTGCTGAAAAACCATTTCACTCCAAGAAAACCAGCTGGAAAGGTGCTTCTTCTTTTAAATGGACATACATCACACAGTAGCTGCATTGAAATGCTAGAGTTCGCAGAAAATAATCAAATAATTTTGATGAGCATTCCTCCCCACACGAGTCATTGGCTTCAACCGTTAGACCGCGCTTTCTTCAAGTCTTTAAAAATGAACTATTATTCTACTTGCCCAAAGTACGTGACCAATAACCCTTCAAGGAAGATAACTCGACTGCAGTTTGGTGCGCTTCTTAGCATAGCTTGGGGTAAGTCAGCAAACGCAGAAAATGGAATAAGTGGATTTAGAACGGGTGGAATCATTCCATTTGAACCTGATGCGATACCAGACTACGCCTTTTTGTCCAGAATCAATGGACTCCAGGCCTCCAGATACGTCTCTTGTTTTCAAAAACGTTATGACTGGTGTTGATGTTGCTGGCTCCGGTAGTTCAAAAAATTATGCCACTGTTGCTGGTCCTAATAGCCTAAGTGATGATGTTGCTGTGGCAGGTTCTAGTTCCCCAAGAAGCGGTTGTAGTGCTGGTGCTCCAAGAAGCTTTGAAAATGTTCCTTTACCTGGACCTTCTGAAAAGTACCAGAATAAATCTGAAATTGTGACCCCTTCAAAGTTATTGAACAAACTACATCCAGTGCTTTGAGTCAACAAAGTTCAGACAGTGGAAAGAAAAGTTCAAACTATATCAACCGTGTTAAGCTCTCCAGAAAACATAACTGCTCTGAAAAAGAAAAAAAAATGAGAAAGAGTCAAAAATTAAAATAAAAGAAGAAAAGAAAAAAGACAGGGAGGAAAAAAAAGAAAGACCGAGAGGAGAAGAAAAGAGAAAAGGAGAAAAAGAAGGTAGAAAAAAGAAATGAGAACAATATGCAAACAACGATCAATAAAAGTAAGAGAACGCGAAGAAAAAAAGAACTAACGTCATCCTCAGATTCCGAAGATATTGATATTGACACAATTCGCAACAACATTCTTTATGAAAGTGACTGGGATGAAGATTTCTGTGTATGGTGTAAAGAGAACTACAACGAAACAAAACGAGATGAAGATTGGGTTAAGTGTGTGTCATGCTCCCGCTGGACACATGAAGGCTGTACAAGGTTCGAGGATAAATGCGATTACTGCGGAAAGCAAGATCCTCCAAATAAGATCACTGCTGAATGATTCCAATTTCGAGAAACTGAGTTATACTAGCTCTATTTATTAATTATTTTGATTGTCAAATCTATTAATCATATCAAACGGTTTATAACTATACACCCTAACTTTATAGCTAAGAATAAATAGTCTTTATACCTTTGACAACATGTATTTCTTGTGTTATATCCTGATTCAGTCACGTAAAATAGAGGTCCATCAATCCCTATTAGGTGGTACTCGGGTTAGTATGCTTGGGATAGACGGACCATCGAGCAAAACCAAAAAAAACATCATAACTCCCGATGTGATAAGCTTAACAACTGCAAGCTTCTCTACAATTGTTAAAGACATATATACCTATTGAAAAATATAAAACTTATCCCAAACATTGCAAAATTTCGGAAAAAATAGCTTTAGAAAAACATGGTCCAACTCTCCCGGACTTACCTTATGTAGCTAATGGTCTGTTGTTTATGTCAAATACGAATCTGTAGTACTTTGCGAAAGAACACTATATTTTAGGAGGGTTAGATAAGGAATACAGTGAAAAAATCAAGCTTGTCTGCATAAAAAGTTATGGGTAGTTTGCAGAAAACTTTTCACTGTTCACAAGTGATATATGAGTGGAAAGAACCAAACCAAAACAAAAACTGTGTTCATATGTGATATAACAAGCGAGATACTGTTTTGTTAGGGGGCAGGTTTTGGGAGCTTTCCCCCTTTATGTCAATACTCTGACCAGGTTTACCAACCGATTTGCAATATTTTGATATTGAAAGATAGATTAGCGTCTGAACTTTCCAAAAAGTATAAATTTGTGGTCGTTTGGTACAGCTTAAGGGCAGTTTCAGTGGCCTAAAGCCAGAAAATTTCCAAATTTGTACGTGTCACCCCTCTAAAACTTTAAATCGATTTTACCCCCCTTTATCGTGTGAATTCTGATTTTATAATTTTCAACTTGAAGGATTAACCCGAACTAGTGTTTTGGTGGTCGGAAAATATTTTAGGCAAATTATCTAGCGTGTAGGAGGTATAGAAATGTGTGTTTCTAGAACACATGCGTTTTTTGTACAGATTTCCAGCTTCGATCTTTTACTGTGGCCACAGTTTTTATATGATCGTTGAAATTTTGGTTTCATCTTGTAGCTGGCACAAATCTGTAGTACTTTGCGTAAGAACATTATATTTTAGGAGAGAATTCCGGTTGACAAGAGGCTAGCACGTCCCTGAGGAAATTCCCGCAGGGGAATGCCCCGATTAGCACTGTCCCGATTAGCGCTGGTCTGGCTCTGAGCACTTGTCCCCATAACGGCTTGTGCCAACCCTCGCATGGCCTCCCTGCTCTGCAAAGATAACCATGGGACTAAAAAAGCGACTACACATACGAAAGGAGATAGCGGCTCCGAGGGGGGAGCGAATAAACTGGAGCAAACAAAATCAAAAGACCAAAAACATCCAAAAAAAGAAACAAAAAATAATAACAGTACAGTACAGTGCATCGAAAGCGGTACTAACCACGACAAAAACAAAGAATAACACAATGACAGTGAAGGCAGACAAAAAACGGAGAAAAGAAGACAGTCTGGTTCAGACTGAGATTCCTGCGGTGTTCGGGCCCAGCAAACAAATTATGCGAACGCTAGAGCGTCCTTTTCAGGAAAAGCAGGAAACTCTGCAGGACACTACGAATCTGGCCGAGGTAGAAGAGGCCATCAAAAGGGAGTTGCCTAGCGTGGGAAGGATCAAAGCGAGATTGACACCAGAAAACAACAGGGGACAACGCATGGCCATAGTCGACTTGACCAAAAAGGACGCTGAACAATTCCTGAACAAGGGAAAAGTACGAATAGGGTGGGTTGTCTGAAGGATACGGCGAAGAGCAACGCCTCTTCAATGTTTCAAATGCCTCGGTTATGGTCACACCACACAAGTATGCAAAGGACCCGATAGGAGTTCCCTATGTTACAAATGCGGGGAAATGGGACATAAAAGAAAAGAGTGTACGAAGGAAGCACTCTGTATTCTTTGCAAGGATGCTAACCCAAAACGTGAGTTTGGACACGTCTTGGGATCAGGAAAATGCCGGGTGTTCCAGGAAGCCCTAGCCAAGGCAAAATCAGAACTCTGATGACCCGCATCCTGCAGCTAAACCTACACCGCAGTTCCACCGCCCAAAATCGGCGTGAGCTTTGCGAGGGACATGAAAGCCGACTTCTTGCTGCTGAGTGAGCAATACCATAATAAAAGTCCTGCATTATGGTATTCTGATAAAACTGATACTGCCGCCATCTGGGTTCGAAACAGTGACTTTCAAGCGGAGGTCAGTGGACGGGGGGATAATTTCGTGCGGGTTTGGTGCTCAGGGATCACCTTCTTTAGTGTGTATCTAACGCCTGATGAATCGATATCATCTTTCCAAGCCAAGCTTAATACTTTGGAGGGCGCTGTCTCGAACGCAGAGGGCAAAGTGCACGTTGGGGGCGACTTCAACGCTAAAGCAATCGAATGGGGCATGCCTCAGATGGACCCGCGGGGAAAACGAGTCCTGGAAATGGCAGCCAGGACGGCGCTCGTCGTACAAAGCTCCGGAAATACGCCGGCTCCCCACCGTATTGGCTGTGAGGGAACCATACCGTACGCGACATTTGCCTCGGAGTCCTTAGTACGGAGGATACACAACTGGAAAGTATTAGAGGACTACTCAGCCAGTGATCATCATTGCATTCTGCTTGAGATAAATGATGCTGTCTCCCGACGTCCACGCTCTCGGCTTTCTACGACTGGATGGAACATCGGAAGGATGAACGTCGAGAGGTTCGTCGAGAAGCTCACAGCAGGTGCGCCGCTGCAGGGAGCTTCGGAGGGGACGAAAGAACTGGCAGCTCAATACAGGGTGAACTCTACTATGAGCATCATTACGAATGCTTGCTGCGCTTCTATGCCCCATCGAAAACCCCGGCACGGCAAGCCCCCTGTGTACTGGTGGTCAACTGAAATCGCTGAAAAGCGAAGGGAGTGTCACAAGCTTCGACATGAGGCTCAACGGGCGCGGAACGGTGACGAGGCATGCAACTGGGTGGCAGCATATAAGTCAGCCAGGAAATGCCTTCGCAAACTGATCAACAGTAGCAAGGCTCGCTGCTGGCAAGACCTAGTGGACAATGTGAATAAGGATCCGTGGGGCCTTGGCTATAAGCTGGTCATGCGGAAGCTTGGTGCCCTACGGAAACCTTGTATAAATGACGTGGAAAAGATGGACGCGATAGTGCGGGGACTCTTCCCCGCCCATCCCGTCCGTATTGACGCTGTCCATGATGACAGCTGGAGCTGGAGGAGGCAGTCCTCTCATTGAAAGTGAAGAAGGCTCCAGGTCCAGTTGGTGTTCCGGCTGAGGTGTTCCAGCTCATCTATCGCCATTGTCCTGAATTGCTGCTCAGCACATTCACCGCTTGCCTACGGGTCGAATGGAAGGTGGCGAGGCTCGTGCTGATCAGCAAGGGGAAGGGAGATCCCGAATCACCGTCTGCATACCGCCCGTTATGCATTCTAGACACGGCTGGGAAAGTGCTAGAGAAACTCATCAAGGGAAGGCTCACTGACTCGATTCGTGCTGCTGGGGACCTATTTCCTCGACAGTATGGCTTTAGAGCAGGACGTTCTACCATTGATGCGATTGCAGAGGTGGTGAACGCGGTCCAAAAGGCAGAGGCATATAGTCGCACTAAGCGACGGATCGTTCTGTTGGTGACACTCGACGTCAGGAATGCCTTCAACTCCGCTAGATGGGTGGATATTCTGGACACGCTGGAAAACTCTTTTCAAGTTCCAGAATATCTAATGCGGCTTTTGAGGAACTACCTTAAGGACCGAAGCCTGCTCTACGAAACGAAACAGAGCCAACGAAGGATGGAAATTACATCGGGTGTTGCCCAGGAATCTATCCTTGGTCCGGACCTGTGGAACGTGTCTTACGACGGGCCACTGAGACTTGAGATGCCAGATGAGTCGCACTTGGTCGGCTATGCGGATGATGTTGCGGCTCTGGTCACTGGACGCACCGTTGAACAAGCGCAACTTAGGCTAGGTATGCTAATGCGCCGAGTGAAGGACTGGATGACTGCTCGCAGGCTCAATTTAGCACTGGAGAAAACCGAAGTGGTCACCTTGACAAAAAAAAAAATCCCTAGAGTAAGGATGATCAGTATTGGCGACTTATGAATCGAATTGAAGCCAGCAGTGTGCAAATCAGGGCAACGGCTGAGATGGCTTCTTCGGGAATATCGGCTCTGAGTCTATTTATGGCCAACGTAGGGGGACCTAGCCCATCAAGAAGATGCCTCTTGATGAGTGCTATAGGGTCAGTGCTACTGTACGGAACAGAAATATGGGGCGACGCTCTCAGCAAGGAGGTATACTGAAAACGTTTGACACAGGTGCAGAGAATAGGAGCACTGAGAATTGAATCTTCGTATCCAACAGTCTCTGACTCGGCGGTGAGAGTTATTGCAGGCGTGATACCTGTTGCCCTCCTTGCTAGAAAGCGCTGCGCTATTTACCTGCGCCGAAACGAGGATGCGAGGGAGATGGTTGTCCGTGAGGAGAGACAACGCTCGCTCAACGATTGGCAGCGTTCTTGGGTCAATTGCACGAAGGGAAGGTGGACTGCGCACCTCACCCTGGATGTGAGACCGTGACTAAATCGAAGGCTTGGTGAGACTGATTTCTATCTGACACAGCTTTTGAGCGGGCATGGGTGTTTTCAGTCTTACCTGCACAAGATCGGTAAGTCACGGTCCCCCGATTGTCGGTTTTGCCCAGGAAAGGAGGACAATGCCTGTCACACATTTTTTGCGTGTACCAAATGGGTCAGGCTGCGAAGGGAACTCTACAGGGAGACAAGAGAGCTCACCTCGGATAATATAGTTGCGGTGATGCTCGAATCGGTTGACAAATCGAACCAGGTGGCACATTACGCTCGGGCAGTCCTAAAAGATAAAAGGGACTCACAGCAGCCGGGGGCACTGGGGCTGGGGGATCGCTCTTCCGGCATTTCCTGTTCCCCTCTCCCCACCCGCTAGGAAAGGGACTCCCCAGCTTGAAGGCGCTCCATGGCGTAACAAAACGAGACCTGGCCCGAAGTAATGTGTCAAAGGGTTCCAGGCTGGGTTCTCAGGTTGACAGGGGAGGTGTTTAGTGGGTAGTCCAGTCGCGCATGAGAGTCCCACACTCTGTGCATAAATAGCATTAACCTCTCTAACACAAAAATGGGCAGTTTCAGTGGCTAAAACCCAAAAAATTTCCAAATTTTTACGTGTCACCCCCTAAAACTTTAAATCGATTTTTCCCTCCTGAAACGTGCGAATTCTCATTTCATAATTTTCAACTTAAGGGCTTAACCCAAACTAGTGTTTTGGTTTTCGGAAAATATTTTATGCAAATTATCTAGCGAGTAGGAGGTATAGAAATGTGTGTTTCTAGAACACATGCGTTTTTTGTCCAGATTTCCAGCTTCCATCTCTTACTGCGGTCACAGTTTTTATTTGATTGTTGAAATTTTGGTTTTATCTTGAAGCTGACTTTGTGGAGTTTTCGCAAAGTGCAAATATGTAGTACTTCGCACGAAAATATTAATTTTTATCCCATCTCCAAGGCATAGACATGAATATCCCTGAAATAACGTCAATTTCCTTGCCAGATCTCTGGCTTTGATTGTTCACAGCGGCCACAATTTCTATGCGATTACTAAAATTTTGGTCTCATTATTTAGCTAATGGTCTGTTGTTTATGTCAAATACAAATCCGTAGTACTTTGCGTAAGAACACTATATTTTGGGAGGGTTAAATAAGGAATACAGTGAAAAAATTAAACTTAACTATTAAAAGATCTCATCAAGATCTTTCATTTAAAACCATACTTGACTCTCTTTAGTGAAAAAGTTTTTTTAAGGGATCACATCTTTATATGGGGAGATTTCCGTTAAATGCCTTTGAATTTTTTTAAGCTACAAGACTTTCATTAACCAGAAACTTTTGAGCTGCTCACAAAATTTCATCACTGTTGCTACTATAGTTTCTGAAAAATTTGTAATGACACACTGACGGACGGACGGATAGGTACCGATATTAATAGGGTATTGTAAGAATTTTTTTTTATGAAACCCCAAAAGTAGCGTTTCCATTGGAAAATTCGGCAAACATATATTAATTTGGAGCGCTAAACATCGGGGAAGATCTTGAATGCTCGTATTAGTTTAAAATGCTTTTCCCTGCTACAATTCATAATCATGGTACGATTTACGAGTACTGATATGTATCAAATAATTGCATTGAATAAAATCACCAATAACATCCGATATGGAAATATGATAAGTAATTTTACCAAAGCGATTCTTCAAGATCAATATCGATACGCCTAATGATTAATTAATGAAGCCAGTATATATTTTCTTAGCCGAAAATAATTATCATTCCGAAGTTTGGTCTCTCTTCACAAAACCATTGAGAAAACCTGAGCCGGTGCTGGTTGCATTTAACAAATTCCCGCCTTCAGTTTCAATGCGAGCTTCAAAGTTTTCGCAGCAAGTATCTTTAGTTCGCTGAGTTTACTTTTAGACCAGGCATTGGATTCGATTAAAGAATATTAATAACTTGACGTGATCGCAACTAGATTTGAGATATCATGCTCAATATCGGGTGCGTTATTCGCTGAAATGCGTGGATTTATTTGGCTTGCCTTCACAATCAAGTTCTTTGCGGTTTGCAAAGATGTTCAGTGTTTGTTTTCAACAGAAAGTGTTTAGTTCTGTGATATCTTTGTCCCCATGGTGTATGAACATGTGGAGCTAATGTGTTCTTGTGCTTGTTTGCACTCAATTCTTGAGAAATTCTTGAAGCAAGTGAATATGACTAAGCTGGTGAAATCATGAAATTCTCAACTGAAGGTAGTTTCCGACAAGTACCGTAGTTGTTTGATAAATTATTGATAAGTTTAAAGCACGTAATGCAAGTGAATGAAATTTTGAGACTTCGTCATACATAAAGTGATGCATTCGCACCTGATAACATTATCAAGCCATAAATTCGCGAATATAATATTGAATTATGTGTTAGGTGTTATATACTCGTGAGTCTATGCTGAGAATTAGTGAATGAAAACTTTTGGGCCGTTAAATCGTTATTTTCATTTGAACACTATCCTAAATACAATTAGTATGTTATGTTAATCCACGGTGTTCCCAAGAATTTGCTAGTGCTCGTCGTTTTGTGAAATGTTATCCATGTGAAAGTGTAATGTGTCGACTAACCGCGAATATTTGCATATTTTGAATTCAATCGTCGAAGTGATACCCCTTATATCGATGGAATTGCATTCCAGTCAAGTTTGCAAGTGAAGGTAAAGCCAAACATTCTTCTAGTACGAACAAGCAGAAATGAATCAGATTTGCTGTAACCGCGAATATTGCGGTGTCAAGTTTCTTGTTGAGTACTTTTAATATATTTGAGATTATTTTGCAGATTAAATTTCGATTGTTATGCAGAACAGAACTGATCAATTTCGTTTTCATAAAATAAGTTGCTAAAAATTGTTTATTTTGCGAATCTAAAAAAAATATTCTCAATATTAAAGTGGAATATTAAGAAGATCTCAAGAATATTTTGTTCTGCATAAAATATTTCCAATCTTAGACTTATATCTTCAACTATCCATCGCATGGCTGTGAGTGATTCAGTGAGAATGAATCGACAATTCATTTACCAAAACTAAATAAAAGTTTAAGAATATGCATTTTCAATTAGCGGAAGGTAATACCGAAAGCATTTTTTTTTTTGTCAATAGCAAATTCAAATATTCCATTAGAAAAAAAAGTCGAAACTGGGATTCACACTTTGAGTCTGGATAGATATTTGGAAATATGAGGTGGATTCAATTGGAGTTTTTATTTATTCAAACCATTTTCACGCATTTTCAAAACGAAGAATGATTGAAATGTTACTGACGTAGAAGAATTTGCAGAGAAAATTTAATGATATCTGCATATTAACATGACTTGCGTAGACCATAGCAAGAAATTACTCATTCGTTGAATATTTGGTCGCTTTGAATTTTTAACCGACTTCCAAAAGTGAGAAAGAAGGCTATCAATTCATTGCGTATATTTTTTTTTTTGCTTTTTTTTTGTATGTTCACGCATAACTTTTAAACGGAGATAGATAGAAGAGTCCTGTTTTTTGCAAATGATACGTCTTTTTCCCAGTTAGGTCCCGTTTAAAGGATAAGGAATTCAAGTAACAGTAAAGCACTTTTACCGTTAAAACTAAAAAAATTCCGACTTTCACCCCGATTTTTCAGCATAACTGATCGACGCGTGTAAGGATTTTGATTGTAGAGGTTTCAAATGAAAGACAACATATTGATCTAAAATGTATCGGAACAGAATTGTAATCCTTCCAAGGACTCTGTAGATATTAACAGTTAAATATGATACATTGATGTCAAGAAAATGAATTTAAATAATATTTCGTACGAAAAGTGCCAATTAGTTGGCACTCTGCAAGGATTTGTTTGAGATACCGAGTCCTTTGGTGACGGGTGATAAAAATGATCAGTATCCTTAATTTTCTGCATAAACGGTACATTTCAGTCCATCATTTCTACCGGAAATAACCAATAAATTAATTCTAAGTGTGGCATAAATACAACAGTTAAAGGGAACATTTCAGGATGCTTTTCTCTTCCGCATTCATTCTTTGCTTACCAATGAGCTTGGTATAGGATCCTTCTTACATCCTTAGACATAAACGTTACATATAGGAGTAAAAATTCCCCGAAGAAATAATAAGGATTGAGTGATTGCAAATTATAGAGTTGACTCGTTACTTCCCAGTTAATATTATATGTACATTACAACATTAGACTTTATTTTCTTTTTTTTGTGTGCTTTAATTTAATTTTACACGCATATTTATTGTTGTTAGTACCATTGAATTTCTTTTTTATATTAACTTTAACACTTAATTCTAATTTTCATTAATTTTCTTTTCTGTTTGTTTTGTTCCATTTTGTAATTGGATAATTTTTATCTGTTAAATGGAATTTAAATAAATTAATAAATAAATAAACATATTCCTATAAATATAAAATTAGTGATTTCCATACTAAAAACCGGCGAGAATCGCAACCTAAAAAGAGATACGTTTTCTGCTATAATTGATCATAAATGTACAGATGAAGATGAAAATGCATAGCCGAGTTTTCATAGAACTATATGGTATGACTTTCTTGAAATTTTCATGAAAATTAGGTGCCATAGTTAACTGAAAATGAAGGCGATGGGTATCGAATAAACGTGAACGAATGATGTGGTTAAGAAGGATATTTTTAAGTATATTTCACGAGATTGATTGCGGAGTGAACTTTATGTTTACATATATAAATACATATGTCTATATATATATATATATATATATATATATATATATATATATATATATATATATATATATATATATGTGTATATATACAGGGTGGGCCATAAGGGTGTTGGCGGTTTAAATATTCGATTTAAAAAAAACTACGAAACATAACACAAATATATTTGTATTTTTAAAAGGTAGAAGCATAGGAATTTTTAAGACTTAAAAATAATGTTGTCCAAATGGCTTCCCTCGGCTGCTTGGCACTCTTGGAACCGAAGTCGTAAAATTTTGGAAAACTCGTTGAAAAGTTGTTCTCGGTATTTTGTTACTTTCCTGAATAATACTCGTATTCCTCTTCAGCTGCTCTAAATTGGTCGGATTATTCTCGTAAACTACCGATTTGAGGTAGCCCCATAGAAAATAATCGCATGGAGAGAGATCGGGGCTACGTGGGGGCCATTCAATATCCCCCCTTTTCGAGATGAGTTTTCCGGGAAAAACATTTTTCAGCAGCTCTATGGATACCCTAGCCGTATGACATGTGGCCCCATCCTGTTGAAACCAAATCCTCGAGGTATTGCCTTGAAGTTCTTGCAAACCTGGCACCAAAAAGTCTGTTAACCAACACTGATATGGCCCACCCTGTATATATATACATAAATATATATATATAGATTTATATATATATATATATATATATATATATATATATATATATAAATATATATATATATATATATATATATATATATATATATATATATATATATATATATATATATGTATATATATATATATATATATATATATATATATATATATATATATATATATCTATATATAAATATATATATATATATATATATATGTATATATATATATATCTATATATAAATATATATATATATATATATATGTATATATATATATATATATATATATATATATATATATATATATATATATATGTATATAGATTGTGTATATATATACATATATATATTATATAATATATACATATATATACGTCTATGTATATTATATATATATATATATATATATATATATATGTATATGTATATATCTATCTATGTATATACATATATAGATATATGGATATGTGTATATATCTCTGTATATGTATAGATATATATATATATATATATATATATATATATATATATATATGTATATATATAAATATATATATATATATATATATATATATATATATATATATATATATATATATATATATATATGTATATATATATATATATATATATATATATATATATATATATATATAATATATATATATATATATATATATATATATATTTATATATATATATATATATATATATATACATATATATATATATATATATATATATATATATATATATATATATATAAATATATATATATATGTATTATATGTATATATATATATATATATATATATATATATATATATATATATATATATATATATATATGTATTTGGAATGAAAAAAATCGCCACTAAAAAGGGTGAAATAAAAAACTTTTAGAAAAAAAAAGAAAACCGACTTCGGAATGCCCTAAAAAGGATGAAATAAATTTTTTGGAAGCGGTGCCATATCATATTTTCCCCCATTCTTTTGTGATGGTGCAGATGTTGGAAGTATCTATGTTGAAATGGGGAAATTGATTTGGCACCGCTTCCAAAAAATTTATTTCATCCTTTTCAGGGCATTTTGAAGTCGGTTTTCTTTTTTTCTAAAAGTTTTTTATTGTAACTAAGAATTCAAGATTTACTTGTTGAAGCAGTACTTTATTATCAATTAATGGCAGAAATATGGATAATTGGCCTGAAAACATAATCTAAGTAAGATTAATTCTTATTTTTGTTCAAGTTTTCTAAGCCCAAGAATATTAGACTTATTAATTTCGCGCGCCTTGATACCTTTGAAAGTTTTCTTTCTATTGTTCGCAGTTCCAGCGTTCTTTTTAAATTTCACAGTACAAGTTGAATTTATTGTTATCTCACAGTACAAGTTGAATTTATTGTTATCTTCTAAAAAGAAGTGGTCCCGCCAAAACTCAAATCCTTTTAAATTCCAAAGCTGATTTTGAAGCAACAAAAACTTCACTGAAAGCGCAAAATACAAATTTCTTCACATACACCCTTCCTGAAGATAAATCGCGTTCTCTAATAATTCATGGACTCCACCACACATACTCTCCAGCTGAAATCATTTCAGATTTGAATAACCAAGGAATTGGTGAAATAAAATCTGTCCGTCTATACGACACCCCTCATGCAAAAAAAACCTACAAAAACTCAATCTGTTCTTAATTACTTTCGAGCCAAGCTTTCAGCTTGCAGCCCTCAAAAATATAAAAGCCATTCTGCATAATATTGTTTCCTTTGAAAGCATCAAAAACCATACCGAGGTACAAAGCAAAAACTGCCAAAGAATTGGACATACCGCCACTAATTGTAACCTGCAATTTAGGTGCGTTAAATGCAGTCTACCACATGGTCCAGGCAACTGCAAAAAAGCCGAAAATGAGGCTCCCAAATGTGCTAACTGTGGTTCTAATAACCATCCGGCTAACTACAGGAACTGTGACACTTTCCGATCATATCGTGAAAAACGTGTCACAACCGCAATTAAACCTTCAGTCCAAACTATATCCCAACACATTCCATCAAAATCAAGGGTTTTGCCCGGTACCTCTTACGCTTCTGCTACGAAGCCTATGCCACCTAATTTCTCCCTAGAAAATGAAGTGCAAACTCTGTTCAACACGAACCTCAAACAACTCTCTAGCCAACTCAGTGAGTTCCTCCCCAAATTCAACAGCACAACCAGTACCATCGAAAAACAGATTTTGATGCTTTCCTTTTTGTCCTCCTACAATGGAAGTCAAAATACTTGAACTTAACGTCAACTCAATTATTGGCCGAGCTCGCCGGCATGAACTTGAGATCTTCCTAGCTGAACATAAACCCGATATTCTTCTCTTATGCGAAACTAAGCTTTCGCATAGGCATAAGCCTTCCTTTCGTAACTTCTCAATTTTTCGTAGTGACAGAATTGCAAACACCACTGGTGGAGGAACAGCCATAGTAATTTCCACAAAAATAAAAGCCACCCAATTATTCATACCACGACTCAACAATTCACCCCTTGAAATAACTGCGGCGGTCATCGAAACACCCTCAACTCTTCTTATTTTGGTGTCAGCTTACTGTGCCACACAAACACTCCAAAACAACCATCTCGACTACATTTTTGAGTATCTCCGAAGCTATCTTAATCCGAGCAACAAAAAACTTTTTTATTTGGTTGGAGGCGACTTCAATGCAAGACACCCTAACTGGCGCAACTCATCGTCCAATCAGAATGGTATAGTTCTTCAAAATTAGCTTTCAATTGCCTCAACCTACTTCCAAATTACTATGAGTAGCTCTTCACTCCCTACTTACCACCGAAACAATTACTCCTCTTACCTGGACCTTTTTATCCATAGTGATGATCTACCAATCTGTTCGCATATCCCTAACACCACCAATGTACAAACCATCCCAGGTATCAGTGACCATGATGGAATCACCATGAGTATTCTCCTCACTGAAAAACCCACCAAATCTCCACCTATTACCATTCCTGACTATACAAAGACCGACTGGAAACTTTTTCGCTTGACACTTCGGCAACAGCTTGATGATCTCCCGGACAATAGAAGTCTTTCTGATTTACAAATAAATCAATCGGCTGAACGCCTTACATCCTCTATTCAACTCTGTTGTAACACAATTATTCCAAAAAAGAATCTCAACTATCAATCCCTGATTTCACTAACACCCGAAACCTTAGACCTTATTTAAAAAAAACGCAGACTACGTAGACAGCTATTTCGCAACCAATTCAACCCTATACAACAAACCTTACGGCAAGAAATTGCTACACTCTCCTCCGAAATTCACATTCGTATCAATGAGCTCTACTGCAACCATCTACAGAACCAGCTATCGTGCATATCACTTGGTCCCCACGCATACAAAGAACTCAGGCGCACTTGCCCCAGACTTGGCAAAAACCTCTCCTCACCACGTAGCATACTCGATCATATCCCATCCCCCCAAGTCAAAGCAAATACCTTAGCATCGCATTTTGCAGAGGCCCATAGCACTTCTACCCATCTATCGGATCCCAATACCGAAACCCTTGTAAACAATAAACTACGCACCTTACTTCAGACACCATCTTTCCTTCAAACAGATCAGAGTCCCAATAATCAGTTCTCATCACCACTCATTCCCCCCACAAACCTACATGAGCAAGCACCTATCTCTTTTACACCCGCCACTTATATCGAAAAAATTATCCTTTCACGACCAAACAAAAAATCATGTGGCAATGACAATATCCCCAGCATAATTTTAAAAAAATGCTCCAAGACGCTTGCACCATTTCTATCAAAACTCTTTAACCACTGCCCGTACAATGCCTATTTTCCCCAACACTAGAGAGTAGCCGTCATTGTTCCCATCCCCCAAACAAATGAGAATCCTCTTCTAGCATCTAGCTACAGGCCAATTTCACTTCTCTCAAACATCTCAAAAATCTTTGAAATAACAATAAAAGATTACTTAGACTCGCATATTGATACTCACCATGTCATACCTAATTTTCAATTTGCTTGCCATCCCTTTCACTCAATCAACCATGCGCTGCTGTGTCTACGATCATACATTTGAATGAATGCAAACAAAAATGTCCCAACATTAGCCTGCCTTCTCGATATCCGTAAAGCCTTTGACTCTGTCTGGCAAAATGCTCTCAACTTCAAAATGATCAACCTCCACTTCCATCCGCATATTTGTAAACTTCTCCGTAGTTTCCTGTCCAACCGTAATTCACTAGTTAAAGTCAATAATTCCTACTCCCAAATTTATAAAAACACTGCCGGAATCCCACAGGGTTCAGTTCTCTCAACCACACTTTTCTCAATTTTCACAGCCGACCTTCCTAAGCCCCCACAACAAAGAAATCCAATCCAAACCCTACAATATGCCGACGACAACATTCTATATGTTGCCTCACAAAATCTCCCTTTAACAATTAAAAGAATTAATGCTCATCTCAATTCAATGGCAGATTACTCCGAAAAGTGGAAGTTAGTACTTAATACTAACAAGTCCGAAACGATTCTCATCAAAGGCCGCACTCGCCTCACTTAGAATTTCCGCCAGCATATCCCAGGGCTACGTCTAAAGATTAAAAATTCCGTTATTCCCACGAAAACCCAGACCACATATTTTGGAGTCTGCCTAAACTATAACCTCTCCCCAATTCCCCATATTCAAAAATCTTTGATTAAAAGCGAACAATGCTTTCAGATCCTTGTATCCACTGTTGAATCGAAACTCGGCACTGCCAGATAGAGTCAAAGTAGTCTGCTATTTAATACTGATCCGTCCCATCATCGCATACGGTTTCATCCAATGCTGTGATTTGTCTGCATACCAAATGGAAAAAATTCGCCAAAAAGAACGCTCTTTCCTTAGACACTGTGTCAATACATTCCGACAAGAAGATTCAGACAAATATATACGCAATGATACTCTCTACGACAATGCGAAAATCCCAAGAATTGACCACTTCCTAGTTACTCACCTCCTGAAAACCCTCTACAAATGTAACCACCACCCCAACCCACTGGTAAGCGACCTGACCTCAATCAACCCACTGGCTATCACTAACCCCGCTAACAAACATCAGCTCCCTCAACTTTTCCCCATCCTATATGAGCAAAACAAACTTTTTGACGCCGAAAAAAATATAATCTACTTCAACTCCGTCAGGAACTCCCGTCGGTTATACTCCGACGCACAATATATAAAACCTAATGCGCCACTCTTACCTCCACCTGTTATATAAATTTTTGTTATTTTTTGATTTGTAAATAGTACTGCGTTCTCTACAACTTTTTCAACGATCGAGGGGTTTTCTTGGCTTTCCTCTTAATTTTCTTTCAGGTTCAACATAAATTTTATGTACTTTGTAGTTACTTATTAATAAAGAACTTAGATATAGTGTTTCTGCTAAGTGTTATCTTTAAGAATTTAATGTACTTCATGAAATATCGCCAATAAAAATTGTTGTGTTTGAAATTGTTGTGTTTTACCCACTGCGCTCAGTTACCCCATATGACTCTACATGGCTACCTGCCAAGTAGGAAACCACTGTGACAGCCTAAGGGATTGAAAGGTCACGATTTCAGTAGGGTGTGAAAGCCTCAACCAAAGATAACAATAAATTCAACTTGTACTGTGAAATTTAAAAAGAACGCTGGAACTGCGAACAATAGAAAGAAAACTTTCAAAGGTATCAAGGCGCGCGAAATTAATAAGTCTAATATTCTTGGGCTTAGAAAACTTGAACAAAAATAAGAATTAATCTTACTTAGATTATGTTTTCAGGCCAATTATCCATATTTCTACCATTAATTGATAATAAAGTACTGCTTCAACAAGTAAATCTTGAATTCTTAGTTACAATAAAAAACTTTTAGAAAAAAAGAAAACCGACTTCAAAATGCCCTGAAAAGGATGAAATAAATTTTTTGGAAGCGGTGCCAAATCAATTTCCCCATTTCAACATAGATACTTCCAACATCTGCACCATCACAAAAGAATGGGGGAAAATATGATATGGCACCGCTTCCAAAAAATTTATTTCATCCTTTTTAGGGCATTCCGAAGTCGGTTTTCTTTTTTTTCTAAAAGTTTTTTATTTCACCCTTTTTAGTGGCGATTTTTTTCATTCCAAATACATATATATATATATATATATATATATATATATATATATATATATATATATATTTATATATATATATATATATATATATATATATATATATATATATATATATATATACATATAATACATATATATATATTTATATATATATAATATATATATATATATATATATATATATATATATATATATGTATATATATATATATATATATATATATATATAATATATATATATATATATATATATATATATATATTAATATATATATATATATATATATATATATATATATATATATATATATACATATATATATATATATATATATATATATATATATATATATATATATATTTATATATATACATAGATATATATATATATATATATATATATATATATATATATATATATATATATATATATATATATCTATACATATATAGATATATATATATATATATATATATATATATATATATATATATATATATATATATATATACATATCCATATATCTATATATGTATATACATAGATAGATATATACATATACATATATATATATATATATATATATATATATATATATATATATATAATATACATAGACGTATATATATGTATATATTATATAATATATATATGTATATATACACACAATCTATATATATATATATATATATATATATATATATATATATATATATATATATATATATATAGATTGTGTATATATATACATATATATATTATATAATATATACATATATATACGTCTATGTATATTATATATATATATATATATATATATATATATATATATATATATATGTATATGTATATATCTATCTATGTATATACATATATAGATATATGGATATGTGTATATATATATATATATATATATATATCTCTATATATGTATAGATATATATATATATATATATATATATGTATATATATAAATATATATATATATATATATATATATATATATATATATATATATATATATATATATATATATATATATATGTATATATATATATATATATATATATATATATATATATATATGTATATATATATATATATATATATATATATTAATATATATATATATATATATATATATATTATATATATATATATATATATATATATATTTATATATATATATATATATATACATATATATATATATATATATATATATATATATATATATATATATATATATATATATATATAAATATATATATATGTATTATATGTATATATATATATATATATATATATATATATATATATATATATATATATATATATATATATATATGTATTTGGAATGAAAAAAATCGCCACTAAAAAGGGTGAAATAAAAAACTTTTAGAAAAAAAAAGAAAACCGACTTCGGAATGCCCTAAAAAGGATGAAATAATTTTTTTGGAAGCGGTGCCATATCATATTTTCCCCCATTCTTTTGTGATGGTGCAGATGTTGGAAGTATCTATGTTGAAATGGGGAAATTGATTTGGCACCGCTTCCAAAAAATTTATTTCATCCTTTTCATGGCATTTTGAAGTCGGTTTTCTTTTTTTCTAAAAGTTTTTTATTGTAACTAAGAATTCAAGATTTACTTGTTGAAGCAGTACTTTATTATCAATTAATGGCAGAAATATGGATAATTGGCCTGAAAACATAATCTAAGTAAGATTAATTCTTATTTTTGTTCAAGTTTTCTAAGCCCAAGAATATTAGACTTATTAATTTCGCGCGCCTTGATACCTTTGAAAGTTTTCTTTCTATTGTTCGCAGTTCCAGCGTTCTTTTTAAATTTCACAGTACAAGTTGAATTTATTGTTATCTTTGGTTGAGGCTTTCACACCCTACTGAAATCGTGACCTTTCAATCCCTTAGGCTGTCACAGTGGTTTCCTACTTGGCAGGTAGCCATGTAGAGTCATATGGGGTAACTGAGCGCAGTGGGTAAAACACAACAATTTCAAACACAACAATTTTTATTGGCGATATTTCATGAAGTACATTAAATTCTTAAAGATAACACTTAGCAGAAACACTATATCTAAGTTCTTTATTAATAAGTAACTACAAAGTACATAAAATTTATGTTGAACCTGAAAGAAAATTAAGAGGAAAGCCAAGAAAACCCCTCGATCGTTGAAAAAGTTGTAGAGAACGCAGTACTATTTACAAATCAAAAAATAACAAAAATTTATATAACAGGTGGAGGTAAGAGTGGCGCATTAGGTTTTATATATTGTGCGTCGGAGTATAACCGACGGGAGTTCCTGACGGAGTTGAAGTAGATTATATTTTTTTCGGCGTCAAAAAGTTTGTTTTGCTCATATAGGATGGGGAAAAGTTGAGGGAGCTGATGTTTGTTAGCGGGGTTAGTGATAGCCAGTGGGTTGATTGAGGTCAGGTCGCTTACCAGTGGGTTGGGGTGGTGGTTACATTTGTAGAGGGTTTTCAGGAGGTGAGTAACTAGGAAGTGGTCAATTCTTGGGATTTTCGCATTGTCGTAGAGAGTATCATTGCGTATATATTTGTCTGAATCTTCTTGTCGGAATGTATTGACACAGTGTCTAAGGAAAGAGCGTTCTTTTTGGCGAATTTTTTCCATTTGGTATGCAGACAAATCACAGCATTGGATGAAACCGTATGCGATGATGGGACGGATCAGTATTAAATAGCAGACTACTTTGACTCTATCTGGCAGTGCCGAGTTTCGATTCAACAGTGGATACAAGGATCTGAAAGCATTGTTCGCTTTTAATCAAAGATTTTTGAATATGGGGAATTGGGGAGAGGTTATAGTTTAGGCAGACTCCTAAATATGTGGTCTGGGTTTTCGTGGGAATAACGGAATTTTTAATCTTTAGACGTAGCCCTGGGATATGCTGGCGGAAATTCTTAGTGAGGCGAGTGCGGCCTTTGATGAGAATCGTTTCGGACTTGTTAGTATTAAGTACTAACTTCCACTTTTCGGAGTAATCTGCCATTGAATTGAGATGAGCATTAATTCTTTTAATTGTTAAAGGGAGATTTTGTGAGGCAACATATAGAATGTTGTCGTCGGCATATTGTAGGGTTTGGATTGGATTTCTTTGTTGTGGGGGCTTAGGAAGGTCGGCTGTGAAAATTGAGAAAAGTGTGGTTGAGAGAACTGAACCCTGTGGGATTCCGGCAGTGTTTTTATAAATTTGGGAGTAGGAATTATTGACTTTAACTAGTGAATTACGGTTGGACAGGAAACTACGGAGAAGTTTACAAATATGCGGATGGAAGTGGAGGTTGATCATTTTGAAGTTGAGAGCATTTTGCCAGACAGAGTCAAAGGCTTTACGGATATCGAGAAGGCAGGCTAATGTTGGGACATTTTTGTTTGCATTCATTCAAATGTATGATCGTAGACACAGCAGCGCATGGTTGATTGAGTGAAAGGGATGGCAAGCAAATTGAAAATTAGGTATGACATGGTGAGTATCAATATGCGAGTCTAAGTAATCTTTTATTGTTATTTCAAAGATTTTTGAGATGTTTGAGAGAAGTGTAATTGGCCTGTAGCTAGATGCTAGAAGAGGATTCTCATTTGTTTGGGGGATGGGAACAATGACGGCTACTCTCTAGTGTTGGGGAAAATAGGCATTGTACGGGCAGTGGTTAAAGAGTTTTGATAGAAATGGTGCAAGCGTCTTGGAGCATTTTTTTAAAATTATGCTGGGGATATTGTCATTGCCACATGATTTTTTGTTTGGTCGTGAAAGGATAATTTTTTCGATATAAGTGGCGGGTGTAAAAGAGATAGGTGCTTGCTCATGTAGGTTTGTGGGGGGAATGAGTGGTGATGAGAACTGATTATTGGGACTCTGATCTGTTTGAAGGAAAGATGGTGTCTGAAGTAAGGTGCGTAGTTTATTGTTTACAAGGGTTTCGGTATTGGGATCCGATAGATGGGTAGAAGTGCTATGGGCCTCTGCAAAATGCGATGCTAAGGTATTTGCTTTGACTTGGGGGGATGGGATATGATCGAGTATGCTACGTGGTGAGGAGAGGTTTTTGCCAAGTCTGGGGCAAGTGCGCCTGAGTTCTTTGTATGCGTGGGGACCAAGTGATATGCACGATAGCTGGTTCTGTAGATGGTTGCAGTAGAGCTCATTGATACGAATGTGAATTTCGGAGGAGAGTGTAGCAATTTCTTGCCGTAAGGTTTGTTGTATAGGGTTGAATTGGTTGCGAAATAGCTGTCTACGTAGTCTGCGTTTTTTTTAAATAAGGTCTAAGGTTTCGGGTGTTAGTGAAATCAGGGATTGATAGTTGAGATTCTTTTTTGGAATAATTGTGTTACAACAGAGTTGAATAGAGGATGTAAGGCGTTCAGCCGATTGATTTATTTGTAAATCAGAAAGACTTCTATTGTCCGGGAGATCATCAAGCTGTTGCCGAAGTGTCAAGCGAAAAAGTTTCCAGTCGGTCTTTGTATAGTCAGGAATGGTAATAGGTGGAGATTTGGTGGGTTTTTCAGTGAGGAGAATACTCATGGTGATTCCATCATGGTCACTGATACCTGGGATGGTTTGTACATTGGTGGTGTTAGGGATATGCGAACAGATTGGTAGATCATCACTATGGATAAAAAGGTCCAGGTAAGAGGAGTAATTGTTTCGGTGGTAAGTAGGGAGTGAAGAGCTACTCATAGTAATTTGGAAGTAGGTTGAGGCAATTGAAAGCTAATTTTGAAGAACTATACCATTCTGATTGGACGATGAGTTGCGCCAGTTAGGGTGTCTTGCATTGAAGTCGCCTCCAACCAAATAAAAAAGTTTTTTGTTGCTCGGATTAAGATAGCTTCGGAGATACTCAAAAATGTAGTCGAGATGGTTGTTTTGGAGTGTTTGTGTGGCACAGTAAGCTGACACCAAAATAAGAAGAGTTGAGGGTGTTTCGATGACCGCCGCAGTTATTTCAAGGGGTGAATTGTTGAGTCGTGGTATGAATAATTGGGTGGCTTTTATTTTTGTGGAAATTACTATGGCTGTTCCTCCACCAGTGGTGTTTGCAATTCTGTCACTACGAAAAATTGAGAAGTTACGAAAGGAAGGCTTATGCCTATGCGAAAGCTTAGTTTCGCATAAGAGAAGAATATCGGGTTTATGTTCAGCTAGGAAGATCTCAAGTTCATGCCGGCGAGCTCGGCCAATAATTGAGTTGACGTTAAGTTCAAGTATTTTGACTTCCATTGTAGGAGGACAAAAAGGAAAGCATCAAAATCTGTTTTTCGATGGTACTGGTTGTGCTGTTGAATTTGGGGAGGAACTCACTGAGTTGGCTAGAGAGTTGTTTGAGGTTCGTGTTGAACAGAGTTTGCACTTCATTTTCTAGGGAGAAATTAGGTGGCATAGGCTTCGTAGCAGAAGCGTAAGAGGTACCGGGCAAAACCCTTGATTTCGATGGAATGTGTTGGGATATAGTTTGGACTGAAGGTTTAATTGCGGTTGTGACACGTTTTTCACGATATGATCGGAAAGTGTCACAGTTCCTGTAGTTAGCCGGATGGTTATTAGAACCACAGTTAGCACATTTGGGAGCCTCATTTTCGGCTTTTTTGCAGTTGCCTGGACCATGTGGTAGACTGCATTTAACGCATCTAAATTGCAGGTTACAATTAGTGGCGGTATGTCCAATTCTTTGGCAGTTTTTGCTTTGTACCTCGGTATGGTTTTTGATGCTTTCAAAGGAAACAATATTATGCAGAATGGCTTTTATATTTTTGAGGGCTGCAAGCTGAAAGCTTGGCTCGAAAGTAATTAAGAACAGATTGAGTTTTTGTAGGTTTTTTTTGCATGAGGGGTGTCGTATAGACGGACAGATTTTATTTCACCAATTCCTTGGTTATTCAAATCTGAAATGATTTCAGCTGGAGAGTATGTGTGGTGGAGTCCATGAATTATTAGAGAACGCGATTTATCTTCAGGAAGGGTGTATGTGAAGAAATTTGTATTTTGCGCTTTCAGTGAAGTTTTTGTTGCTTCAAAATCAGCTTTGGAATTTAAAAGGATTTGAGTTTTGGCGGGGCCACTTCTTTTTAGAAGGTAATTATTTGGTAAGTTATTTAATATGGAGTTTTGGATACTAGAGATTTTATTATGGTCCTCATTTAGAATAACGATCGGGGGAATTTTTTGGCTTACCTTATGTGCTGCTTCTTGCCGAGGATCTAGCCTCGCTTGTTTGCTGCCAGTCGCTTGTTGCTGATTGGTGCTTGATTTTCGCAGCATTGTTGCATCTCGTGCACTTGCTTTGCCTAGTTCGGGATAGAGAACTCTGTATTTGTTTGTTTGAGTCGGTGTTGAATTGGACGTCGCCGTTGTTGGTTTTGCTGTTGATGCTGGCTGAAGCCTCGCTAAATTTTCTCTCTGGTGAGCTAGGAGAAATTGCACCTGTTTTTGTAGCTTTGCGTTTTCAGCTTTCAACTTTTTGATAAGCGCGCTGAGCTCCTTGACGTCAGTAGTATCATACGCTGTCTCGCTTGTTTCTGTGATGGTGCTGACAATTGATTCACAGTCGGATGCCGTCGTACTTTCGTCCGATGTTTCGCTCATCATTTCGTCGTCTCTTGTTGCTGCACTTGTTGTTGCTTCGTCGTTCGTTGCCACGCTTCGCTCATCTTTTCGCCTTCGCCTACGTTTATCTCCCCCCTCTAGGTCGCTAGAGCCAGGTGATTTCGTTTTACGTTTCGTTTTCGGCATTGCCGTTCGCTAGATCTTAAAATTCTTGCTCGATTTATTTTTGCTTTACACGGTTTATTTTATTTCCGCACTTGATAACTATCAAACGAAGACTGGTGCGCGCAGTGGGTAAGTAAGCGCACCGCGTATATCTCCTGAACGCAGTGTGCGTGATATGTGTTCGTTAGAGTGAAACAAGAACGCCACAGTGGCGATCTAGTTTTGATATGACACTGCCCCATGTGACATTGTTTCAATTTGTTCCTCGCATTTAATTAAATTTACTACTTTCCTTGGTTCTTTTATGTGTTTTGCGAAATCCTGTCACGTCTACGTTTCGGATCCGATACTCGTAAGTCATACTTCCTTAGATTATGCGTATATTCTTGTAGATACATAATAATAATATTGAGGTTATGTTTGTGTCGCAAGCCGGTAGCATTATTAATTTGTATTTTGTCTCCATGGGGAAAGTGTGCGCGAATCGGTGTGCGCATGCGTACACTTACCCCCATGAGCAATACTAAAAATGGATGGTGACTTAGTTGATTTTCAAATCTTATATGAATCATTTTTTCATGTTACAGTGTCATCATGCCGCGAACATATAATCGAAAAAAATCTGAACTAGCACCAGTGACCGAGCAACAAATTGCTAAGGCTAAAGAGCTTATTCGAAATGGAAAAAGTCAGAGAAGTGCTGCAAATGCCATTAGCACAAGCGAATCCTGTCTGCGCAAAAGACTTAAACTTGGCAAAGCTGCAGATTCAATGGGCCGCTTTAAGCCAAAATTAAATAATGAGCAAGAGAAAGAGTTTGTCATTCATTGCAAGAAAATGGATGAAAGATATTTCGGTCTCACTATAAATGATTTGAGGCGCTTGGAATATGAATATGCTGCCGTTAATGAGATTGATAACCGATTTGATCAGTCTTTAAAAATGGCTGGACGTGACTGGGTTGAATGTTTTTTAAAACGTCATCGTGAACTAGTCATACGACAATCTGCGGCATCCAGTCTGGCTCGAGCTATCGGGTTTAATAAAGTTCAAGTTAACAGATTCTACAAAAACTTGAAGGAATTGTATGAAAAA
Organism: Odontomyia ornata; assembly: GCA_963969285.1. Lineage (NCBI taxonomy): Eukaryota > Metazoa > Arthropoda > Insecta > Diptera > Stratiomyidae > Odontomyia > Odontomyia ornata. Next base: position 71,724,387 of record OZ017739.1, read on the forward strand.
TACAAATTCCAGCCAAGTCGCATATACAATGTAGATGAGACAGGCATGAGCACTGTACCAAAGAAAACTCCAAAGGTGGTCACCACAAAAGGAAAAAAGGTAGTCTCTACAGTTGTATCCGCAGAAAGAGGCATTACCGTAACAACGAACTGCTGCATGAGTGCTAATGGTCATTATATCCCACCAGCATTGATCTACCCTCGCAAAAGACCCCGTGATGATTTATTGGATGGAGGCCCAACACAAAGCATTTGCATGGTGTCTGAAAGTGGTTTTGTAAACACAGAGCTTTTCGTAATCTGGCTGCACCACTTTAAATATTTTATCCATTCCACTCAGGAATATCCTGTATTACTCTTACTTGACAATCATTCATCTCATATCAGCTTGGAGGCAACCTCTGGACAGGTGCCTTTACAATCCTTTAAAAGTTAAATACTCGATAGAATGTGACAAATTCATGTCGCGACACCCTGGAAGAGCCATTACACAATATCAAGTGGCTCGCTTATTTAACGAAGCATACAAAAAAGTAGCCACGCTAGGCAATGCTGAGTCTGGCTTTAAAGTGACTGGAATATATCCCTACGATGATGACCTATTCGATGAAGCAGATTTTGCACCATCATTAGTTACAGATCATATGCAACAAGATGTACAGCAGCCATCAAACCAATCTGTGGAAGTGTACGAGCCTGAAAGAAACGAAGCTGAGGATAAACACCCTACAGGAGCGGAACCTTCTAATGAGAGTCAAGATCAGCTAGAGAAAATGACCCAGACAGTTAATAGACAGATTGTACCAAACGGAGACAACCTCACTTCTATGGAAGATGAATTTCTTAATCATGCATGTGACGACAATCTACTCAGAGAAGCAGCTACACCAAGTCCCTCAATACTTGATCCCGTAGGGGAAAAGTTTATTGCCGAAGCTTCATCGATGAACAGCGTATCTAATAATCCTGGTATTGAAAATAGGCAGAGCATAAATGAAATAATTGATGAAATTCACATTACTCTTGGATATCTTCCATTCGAAGAGCCTGCGATGGAGGTTCTAATAAAAACAAATCCGTCTATTGACTCTTACACTGAAAAAAGACGTAGTTCTGGTGACTATAGGTTAAATCAAAAACCAACAAGTAGCCATCATGTGCCTGTATCTCACCTCTCACCTCTTCCTCGGATGAAAGAAAAAAGACGTGGAGGCAGAGTTTCCATGAAATCAGAAGTAATTACAGACAGTCCATATAAAAAACTGCTAGAAGAAAAGAAGCGCCAAGAAAAAGAAAAGAATATGAGCAAAAGGAAGTTTCTAACTTTGTCATTAACTGTTCCTACTAAAAAGAAAAAACAAGCTTCAATAGAGAATAAAAACCGAAGGAACAACAAAACGAATGTTTATAAAAACAAACAGAAGTTCCCTCTTTCAGAAGCGAAAGAAAGGGATTACTATTGTCCCCTTTGTCTACAAAAATATGAAGATCCACCATCAGAGGAGTGGATCAAGTGTAGAGTTTGCGAGGAATGGTGGCAGTGCACTGCTTATGAAAGAGGCGCTTTTGTATGCGATAATTGCATTGATAATTAGAAAAAACGTTCGAAAATTTTAGTTTTTGAGAAAAATTATTTTGGTTTGATATAGTGCTTCACTAAGAACGCACTGTGGTGGTAATGATGTCTAATTGACATGCAAGGAATAATATGATTAATGAAAAGAAAAATGTATCTTGTATTTGTTTTGTTTTCCTTTAACACGTTTTATTCATGATATTTGTGGTAATTAATCAGACTGATCTTTGTGATATCTTTCAAATGAAGATTAATATTCATTTGACTCATGTTTGTTATCTCCTTTTAGGTTGAGGTAAATATGATGAAGTCCAAAAACTTTGATGACGCAATATTAATTTTGTATTTATAAATAAGACTGAATTATCAGCAAAAACAAGAAATATAAATATATAAAAAAAAACTATTTTTTGTAATTGTTTGTGTGTTTCTCTGAGGAATGCGTTTATTTACCCCATATGCGCTTACTTACCCCTTAGGAGTGCGCGCGGTTACCCGCAATACGGGTGAAGTGAACGCATTCTGATTTTCTTTCTTAATTGCATGTTGCAAAAAGATAAACGTTTAGTTTGTAAAATTTTCTATTTTCATTCATAGACGAATAAATGTTCTTTCTAAAGAAAACGCTTTGATTTACATAGCTTTAATATTAACAATATAGTGTGGCTTGAAAGGCAAAACTGCGCACAGTTGCCCCGAATAACTCTATACAACTTGAGAAAAAATTTATTTTATTGCTCTAACAAATGGTCGTCTTAAAGTCTACTCTACAACTAACTGTTTTGTTACCTCGCTTTGACGATTCCAAATAAATGAAAAATCTTCCTTATTTTGGGTGGATATTTCTTTTTATTTAATTGCAAACGCACGTTTCGAAAGAAACATCCTGAAGAAGAAAGGACGTTGCTTTCCAAACGCGCGTTTGTAATTAAATAAAAAGTAATATCCACCCAATAAAATGGAAGATTTTTCGTTTATTTAGAATCGTTGAAATGAGCCAAAAACAGCCGAGAAGGAACAAAAAACATAGTTTAAAATGGTAACCAACCAAAACTCGGAGTTCAACAAATTTATTAAACTAAAGCAATCGACAGCCTCAATAAGAGCGGACATTAAATTTTTAAAAGAATGTCAGAAGGCAGTCGTAGCTCCAAAATCCCATAAAGTAACAATAAATCAATCGTGGTATAATAGTACAGAACATGTTAAGAAAATGGAAAGACAACTTTAAGGATACAGTATTCAAGTGTTGTATTCAAAATTAGCAAAGACAACGTTAAAAGCCCACGCAATGCACTTGAAAATAGCAAAAGTGTACTAATTGTGCAGTCACACAAGCGGACTGCTCGAAAACCTTCCCAACCCTTAACAGAAATTAATTGCAGAGTTCAGCAAAAGGAAAAAGAGAAAGATTTCATTTCTTCAATTCATAATTATAATTTATAAAATTTTGTTGTCTTATTATTATTAACGTAAATTTTTCAATTTTCCCTTATCTTAAATTTAAACATTACCCTTTAATTGTATTCGTCATGAAATTTAAGTTTTATTACCATTTGAAATCTTTTTCATTTTTTCTTTTACTGCGGTTAATTTTGTCACAATATCAAACTGCTCGAAAACCCTCCTATTTCCTTTCAAAATTTGAATACATAGCAACCCATGACGGAGCAACTTGCACAATTGGGTTGCTGACAGTTGTCGCATTAGCCATCGAGTGCACAATCAGAATGCCGTTGTCCAACTTCTACCCGGGAAGTTTACGGTTTTAGAAAATAAGTCCAGTGTAAGGAAGTGTATATTTGATGTGAATGGTTAATTCATCCCAATAATACACGAAAGCACTGAACATTTTCTCTATGTTTTGTACTTTGAAGTTTTTGTTGGTGACTGATTTATTTTGGAATTGAGAGGTACAGTTAGAGACAAAGCGGTGGTGGTTCAAGGCAAGCATGAGGAGCGTTAGGATGAACATGGATTCATTTCCAGACACTTTGTAAGGAAATACGCGCTTCCTAAGGGATATGATCCAAAAAGAAGTCATCCCGACGTTATCATCTGATGGTGTTTTAGCGATCAAGGCCCCGCCACCAACGAAAGAAATTTTCGGCTGCTTGAAGAGCTAGAACAAGGCCAAAAGAAGAGGGCAGGGAGTTTTTGGTGGTGACGGCGTGAGGTGAGAGTCAGCGTGGATCGAAAGTTGGTTGGAGGGTGTTGATCGAACGGTTTGAGATTGGAGGGAATCGTGCGGGTCGAAAATTGCTGAGAAGGAAGAAAAACGGAGGAATGCAGAAGAAGTGTTATGGTGTGGTGTTTGGATGAACCACATATCACCTTGGAGTACCGAATTTCACGATTCTTGTCGAAACAGTTCAAGAGTCAATCATGTAATAACCAATGTTCAAAGGTATTTGTCCTGTTATCCGATAGACGGCACCATTTTTCGGGTTTAACTGCCCGCCGCGCCACGCAATTGTTGAGGTTAGTCATAAGATATTGAAGCAGTATTTATGAATTTATGAATTTAGTTCGCAAAATCATGTAATAAGTTCTAAAACTAAAATAACATTCAGAGTGATGGTTCTCTTCAAATAGTTAAAACTAGCAAATACACGATGGATATTGGCGAGATTAGATACAAGTACGTGTAGGGTTGGAGTAAATTGATCTCGATTGAAATGAACAGAGTGGGGTTTGCGAAGATTCTGTAGCAAGAAGCGAGGAAAAAGAACCGAAAAAGCCAGAAGCATCAAGTTTCGACGATATTACATTTTAATGACATCGTGAAGTAAAAACTATTGTTTGTTTCGTGTTAATGTGTGTTCAGGTTTTTTTTTTTTTAAATTAACATTTTCAACAGTTCAAATATTAAAAACTTGTGATCATAACGCTTTCTTTTACAAAAATTAACAGTGAACTTTGCAAATCTGCGATGATTGGTTGAAGTAAATTCGTCAGTTTTCATCAATTTCCATTAAGTCGTACAAAAATTTGTTTATATTTGATCCCTTAATTTTTGAAGAACATATCGTGACCTATAAGTTCGGGTATAATGCGTATGAAACAAGATATGGAAATCAGCTCGTAGGAGTTTTGGTGCCGACAGCGGTTACACCGTGTGCCACCGGAAATTTTACATCAGAAACCGGTTTGAATCTAATAGTTGCGAATCATCCAAATTGGAATCGGCATTCAAAAGCATGCTTGCATTGATTTACCTGAGATTAAGGGCATGTGGTCTCAAAAAGTTGGAATTAATGATAGTTGTTTTGAAAACACGTTGGTACTTGCTTTTGTCGGTCATACTAGGATTTTAACTTTGACTGGAGAAGAGGTGGAAGAAATCGAAACCCAAGGTTTTCTAAACGATCAACAAACATTTTATTATGGAGACCTGGAATACGATCAAATTATTCAAGTCATGCCTCTCACTGCTCGTCTTGTGAAATGCAGTACGTGACAATTCGTGAGTGAATAGAAACCACCTGGCGATAAAAGAATAGGCGTTGTTGGTTACAGTCCTACACAATTAGTATGTGCATCTGCGTGTGATTTATTTTACATCGAGATTCAAGATGGGCAATTAGTGGGAAAAAACCACTAGTCTTTAGAATATGAAGTGGTTTGCCAAGACATTACACCGCTAGATGAGACCAAATCGAAGTTAGTTGTCGTTGGCTTATGGACAGACATTTCCGCAGTTGTGATTATTTTACCAGACTTAGGAACTTTATATACGGAGAAATTAGGAAAGGGAATCATTCCTCGTTCAATATTGATGACAAGTTTTGAAGGAATCAATTACTTGTTATGTGCCCTTGGCGATGACTCCATGTTTTATTTCAATTTGGATAAATCGGATGAGTCACTTTTAATAAGAAGAAAGTAACCCTTGGAACGCAACCAACTATACTGAAAACATTTAAATCGTTTTCTACAACCAATGTTTTTGCTAATATATTCTTCGAAATATAAGCTTGTTTTTTTCCAATGTTAACCTTAAAGAGGTGAATCACATGTGTTCGCTAAATGCAGAAGCGTATCCAGATAGTTTAGTATTGGCTACGAAAAACTCGGTGATTTTAGGAACAATTGATGAGATCCCGAAATTACACATTAGAACGGTACCGCTTGGGGAGGATCCGCGACGTATTGCTTACCAAGAAAGTTCTCAAACATTTGCTGCTTCGACAGTGCGGATCGACACTCAGGAAAAGTCAGGAGTAGTGCCAGCTCGCCCAAGCGCCTCAAATCAGACGCAAAACATTCCCAATCCACAAAATTCAAAGCATTTACGTGCTCAAACTTTGGTAAGAATTTTCTAACCTACACGCGTACACTTTTGTACAAATATTATGCTTTTTTTTTGTTGATTGGCAAATTGAGTATATTAGTATATTTATACATGTAATCCGCGTGGCTTAGTGGTTAGAGCAATAAGCATGTAAGCCGAAGGTCCCTGGTTCAAGTCTCGTTGGCGTCAACGAGATTTAGTTCGAGTGCTTCTTCGGACAGACTATAAGCATGTTCAGTTATGGTACGTGCTGGTTTAAAATCAGAACGTATCGCAACTGGACGGACGGACACACGGCCAAAGCGTGATAATGATCATATCACCTTGTGGAGTGCCGATACTTTAGATAGATCATGACAATAAGATACTCTAACTATCTCTAAGCGAAGGCCCGAAAGGGGCCGTAGGGCTACGAAGAAGAAGAAGAAGTATGTTTACATACATAATAGGACTATTATTGTTTCGTTATATCAAGTCGTATTACACATTTAAATCATTATCATCATAACTATTCATGTGTAAATGTAAATTTTTTAACCAGAGTAAACTCTAATCTAGGATAAGCTTTTAAATGGAATTTATTGTTATTTTCTCGCTAGGCTTTTTTATTTTTAACGAGCGCATTGTTTTCGCTTACCTTCATATGCAGGTCATATCTCAAGTCAAAATAGGCAGGCATTTCCTCCGCTTTCATCAGGTGTCTTAGTTAGGCGTTGATAAATGATATTGAATTTTCAAAAGAAAAGGTTTTATAATAGTCAGGGCTTCACCAAATTTTCAGGAAAGGTGTATTGCGTAAATATCTTTTTTAGTTCGTGAACCAACTATATCGGCCAGACGAAAACTAAATGGCGGCCATTTTAGACGAACAATCGTGAGTTTTGTTCTGACCAAAGTATAGCTCCGATTTGGATGAAATTTGGTACAAAAGCTCACTGATGTATGTGATGAACCTCATAATAAAAAATCCAAAGTCGGTACGGCTGAAACAAAATGGCGGCTGCTCAAAGGTCAAAAAACGTACGAAATTTTGCTATTGTAGTTGCAACCAAAGCTTTCAACTTATGTTAATGAAATTCGGTAGTTTGATAAAAACTATAAGTATCTAAAGAATTATGTAAAAAAACTGGAGGTCAGGTTGCAAAAAAAATGGCGGCCAGTTGAACCTCAAAATTTCAAAGGCTTCTAAAATTTGCAACTTTTGATCGACATATATGAAACTTGGTTTTAAAATAGAAATTAATCAGATCTAGCCACTTTGACATTTTGGTGATCATGCATGTGCAAATCCCAAAATGGCGGTGGTTTAAATATGCATTTTTTCAGGCTTTTGTGGCCCTCTAGTGGTCATATTTTCCAGTGGATTTTGATGAAACTTGAGATTGTGGATCTCTGTACTATGTCCTTGTATTATGCTGAAAATTATTAAAATTGAATGAAAAATAAAAAAGTCGAAAATTTATAACCTAAAATGTTTAGCTGCCATTTTCACTAAAAATTGAATTATTTTTCCCTTTCTAGAGTGAAACTCCGATTTGAACGAGATTTAGCACATTCATTGATGAGGTCCTAGCTCACAAAGATTTAAAATAGTCCAAAAACAAATGCATGCATTCAAAATGGCGGCTCCCAAAGGTCAGGAGGCAAGCACAATTTGCTATTTTAGTCGCAACTGAAATAATGAAGATTTTTCATGGAAACGTTTTAAATGACTTATCTTGAAAGTATTCATAAATCAGACTATTTTTTAAATATTGAAAATATTTTTAACAATACCCTAAAAAATTATAAAATCGCGACTTGTCTGTCCGCCCGTTCGTTTGTTCGTGCGTCACAAGTTTTCGCGCAAAGCACATAAGCTAGAATGAGGAAATTTAAGACGTAGATCAAAAGTGGTGCCTCTTGAAATTTGCAGTGTAAGAAAATATTTTAAAGTGTTTAAGGGGGTCTCCCCATACAGGGGGGTGACATAAACATTGTTTTTATTTCTGTAGCCCTCTAGCAGTCAAGTTTCTCAACAGATTCCGATAAACCTTGAAATTATAAGTTAAGGCAAGTTAATTTAATTTAATTATGGAAATCGGATGACAAATAAAAAATTAGAAAATTTACAGCTTAATATTTTTAGCAGCCGATTTCAATAAAAATTCAAAATGACGGCCCCTGATGGTTCAGAAAAGAATCGAAAATGCAAGTGCTGATTAAACTTTTATGGAAATCTTTTGAAATTAACATAACTATTTGAGCTATTTAAGCCAAAAAGTTATCACCTTTGTGTGGTTTCAACTGTGAAATGTGTAAACAGCAAATGTGAGAAGGGTGAAACGAGTATAAATATGTTTATAACAATTTATTACCCGCCGATTTTCAATATGTGATCCATACTGTGCAACTCAATTTAATTAGCAAAATATTTGCGCCTCTATGAAGGGTCTCCTAACACGAATGGCGGCAGATTCTTTTTATGTTAATAAATACCCATGTGGTGCTACAAAAATCGCAGTAAGAAGTCCAGTTGTAGGCAAGCCAAATTCTTTTTCGGAACCTTACGCTACATACGGGAAATTTCCCTTTCCGGCTGGTGCTGCCAACGGGGACTTTTTTACTTTTAGCAAACACTATACGAATAATTCGTTCCAAAGTTTGTAGCATTAGCCGATTGCGTATTTTGGTTTTTGTTCCATTCAAACCCTTTCAACAAAAGCATTTGAATGTGGCAGAGATATCAAAGTAAGAACCAATTCACTTATATAAGCAAACTTTTTTTCATCTGAAGCAGTTTTCAAATGAAATACTTCAATCCAAAATTCTTCGTTGAGTTCTGAGCAACCGTTTTTAGAGATATCTTTCCAAGAAATTGTCAATAATAGCTCATATTCTATTAGTGCTTGGCTTTTTCTTGATTCTGGAAGAAAATGTGATTTAAGCACCTTTGCGGAGATAAAATGAAAGCTTCATTAAACAAATTTATATCATTAGGAAGCCTTTGGATTAATTCTTAAATTAAACTTATTATAAAGTCTTGATAAAAATTTTTAAACTTCAATAAATCAAATCATCTGTCCTTGTTTTTGGAATCTGTTCAGTTAATTCCTAATTTGAAGGAATGTTGTTTACATGTATGAAATCATTTATATCAAGAAGGAAGGATGTCAGATAGATCATTGATACTGTTTTTAATAATTTTAATAGACTGTTCTTTGAAGATTTTTGAGGCTGTAAGTATTATGAAACAAAAAATTCTATTTACGGCATAATAACGCGAAAGCCAAAGAGTTCGTGAAATTTGAACAAAATTCAAATGAGTTAGTTTATCATAAGGTTGAACATCTGAGAAATATTTTAAAACGTCGTAGTAAACTATTTTTAAACCAGTTGTACGTTTCTTTAACAATAAAATCTGTTTTTTCATTAAATATTGTTACCTCTTTAGAAGCACAAAAGTGTAAACTGTGACACACACACTTCATCAACACTAAATTTGGCGAGTACTCTTTCAACTGTATATATACCGAGTTTCACGAGCACCATAAATTATTAGCGCTATCAATGCCTCGCCCTGCCAAATTTGTCAAAGTTTAATTTAGAAACTCCATATAGCCTCTCATTGTCAAAAATAAATCGTCGGTTGTTGCACTAAAAATCTTTACCATTCTAAAAAGTGAATTGTGATTGCATTTTCTCCTTTGGAAAAATTTTTTATACTTACACAAAGGTTCTTATTTACTGCAACATCGATAGATTCGTCAACGAGTGGTGAATAATACGAATCTCCAATATTATTCAAAACGTCGGTCAACACTGCCGGGCTGATTACATTTTTTAATAATTGGTGATCATTTTGTTCGATGCAACTTCAAAATGTCCTATTTCGAACCATTGGCTGAATTTTCATTAATAACATCAGTTAGATGGTTGATCGTTTGGATGGGACAATAATTGACAATAAACAGTGCTTACCGTATCTCCTTTGTTTTCGCCTCATCTTCAACTTTATTTTTTCCTGCAAACAAAATATTGTCACTATATGATGTTCGTTGTCATAACATATATTAGGCAATACTAATCAGATTGAGTCAAACTAACATGCGTTTGAAAGGTGACATTCCAGTCTACAGTTTTCATTTGGACAGTTTTGCATTTCGTCATTCGTGTCAAAAGTTGTATTCATTTAAAAATTAGTGAAATTTCTGAAAAAATTCGTTATATTTTACAATATCACTACGATCAAGGTGAATATGCATCGCAGGCTCGTGAAAACAATTGTGCTATCTACGGTCAAGATACTTTATCACTACAGCCAAGAGATGGTTCGCTCGCTTTCGTTCTGGAAATTTTGACGTCAAAGATGCACCTCGCTCAGGTGGACCAATCACTGAAAAAGTCGATGAAATCTTATAAAAATTGAAGAAGACCGACACATAAGCAACCATGACATCGCTAAGGAACTGAATATCCATCACCAAACAGTTTTGAACCATTTGCGTATGGCTGGATACACAAAGAAGCTCGACGTTTGGGTGCTGCATGAATTAACACAGCAAAATTTGATCGGCCGAATTTCCGTTTGCGAAATACTAATAAAAAGCAATGAAATCGAGCCATTTTTGATGCCAACCATTACGGGTGATGAAAAATGGGTAAGATATGAGAATGTCGTTCGAAAAAGGTCATGGTCAAAAAAGTTGAATCATCACAAACGGCCAGGATTGACACCAAATGTGGTTACGCTGTGTGTATGGTGAGATTAGAAGGGAATTATTTACCATGAGGTGCTAGAACCTGGCCAAACACTCAATTCGGCTCTGCTCCAGATTGCAACAAGCAATTCAAGAAAAAACGGCCAGAATTGATCAGTAGAAAGAGCGTTGTCTTCTTTCGTGGCAATGCCAGACCACACACATCTTTGATGACCCGGCAAAAATTGACAGAGCTTGGCTGGGAAGTTTTGATGCATCCACCGTATAGTCCAGACCTTGCACCATCAGACTACTTTTTGTTTCGGTCTCTGCAAAACTTCCTTAATGAAAAGAAATTCACTTCAAAAAAGGGCAGTGAAAATCCCTTGGCCAAGTTTTTCACCGATAAATAAATTTTAAATAAAAAGACATTCAATCGAAAAACGACAAAAATAAGCTCAATACTTTTTAGACTTACCAATATATACTGACTTTGTGCGACGTTTGTTTCGCACCACACATGCCGTATAAATGAATCTTTTGCTGTTTCAAATCTAATTTGCCACAGTTGAGCTTATGTTTTGCTCTCTTGCTGCATGTCTCCTGAGGTCGGCCTTATGTGCCCTTAGCTGACATTCTCATACAGAGCAATGTGCCAGATTTTTATTCCCTTCCCTTCCCTATATTTAATACAACATAAACAAAATTTGAGCTTGATTATGAAAGCAAGTGAACGTCTAGGCATACCTTTTTATTCCGGTAATAATCCCCAAGAAGGGTTATTGACTTTAGAATATCTTCCCTACTAACCCATATTTTTGATTTTTGGAAAAAAACTTAAAAAGTGCACTTTACTCATTCACAATATGTGCCAAAATGAGTTGAAGGCGCATTTTGTGTGTACTTTACGTTTGCATATGGGAAACGATGAAATGGAAAGAATGGATTGGATATATTGTTAGCTTGTTTTTTGAACGTACTCATAAATTATTAAGGCCCGTTCCCACATGCTATGTACAATTAAACATTGAGTTGTAAATTTGAAATAAAGATGAGCGTTACTATTGTTAATTTCAGTGGGTTCGGGTTTTTCAGTTGAGAAAAAGTCAAGTCTTAGTTGACAAAATGTTGAATTTATTGAACCCGATTTCAAAAGGTGCCACGGACTAAACTTCTGAATAAATATTATTATATCGACACACAACTATACATCAATATATTCAATTAACCAGAGATGTCTTTGCAATTACCCGGGACAACTTTTATGCACGAGGAAAAACACGGACTGATTATTATTAAGTTTTTTTTAATTTATATAGCTAAATTCAATTCAAAATGATTTCTCGACTGCTTGTTTTTTTATGCCAGTAAATGCAAGGTAAGAATAGGGTCAAGGTTGGTTTGGGTTAGGTCGGGCCAGCTGTCAGTTGATCAAATCTCAACACTCCTCCTTGATCAATTTACAGCGGAGCGTCTCGAAAATTCTCCTGTTGAGCGGCTTGGTGAGGATGTCTGCGATCTGCTTGCTGCTCTCGTTGTGGATGTACTTTCGTGGTATTTTGATGTGCTTTTTACCTCTGGTTGTCTTTCCTTCGTGTGCATTTTGTAGCATGTATATGGCTGACATGTTGTCGATGTACAGAGTGATTGGCAGCTCAGCTTCTAGAATGGCAAGTTCCAGTGCGATTCGTTTGATCCAGCACACATCGTCAATCACTGATACTGGTGCTCGGTACTCGGCTTCTGCAGTTGAAGTCGCCACCAGACGCTGCTTTTGTGAATACCAGATCACTGGCCCTTCTCTCATCACTAACACACTACTCACTGACTGTCCTGTCTCAGAGTCTCCTCCAAAGTCTGAATCGGTGTAGGCCACGAGTGTCTTGTCTCCTCCAAAATGAATCACAGCTGTCGTAGTCCCTCTCAAGTACTGCAAAACACGTTTCACCATCGCCTGAAGGCTTTTCATGGGCTTGTTGCAGAATCAACTGAGGTAGTTCATGGTGAAGTTTATGTTTGGCCTTGTCATTGTGGCCAAGTACAACAAACTTGTTAACGCCTCGCTATAGTTGTTGTTCGCTGGAAGTGCCTCATCGTTCTTGAAGTCTGTCTTATGGTTGATAGTTCCTGGCTCAATGGGTGTGAGTGCTGGAATGCGCTGCTCGAGTTTCATCTTTCTCAAGATTTTCTCCATGTAGCGAGGCTGACTTATGAAGATACCGTCCTAGTCGATCTTGATTTCCTTGCCCAAATACGTTAACTTGTTTTGTTCTTTCTTGCTGAATGTTATCTCGAATTTCTTGCTTATCTCATCTAGGAGTTTGTTTGTTTCTTCTTCATCTTTGCCGGCTACCAATCCATCATCCACGAAGAGTGAGAGCATAATACTCTTGTCCTTGTTATGGTTTATACATGGCCGTCATCTGTGTTGATCAGGCCTGTCATCTTCTCAAAGTGGGAGGTGACCTTCTCGTCCTACATCCTCGGAGCTTTTTTAAGTCGTTAGAGACTCTTGTTCAACTTACAAACTTTTCTGGTTCCATTGTCGAACCCTTCAGGCTGGTGCATATAGATGTCCTGCTCCAGGTTCCCATACAAGGAAGCCACTTCCACACCGAATGATACCAACTTCATTTTCTCCGACACTGCGTGACTTAGGGGTAGGCAAATAGATGCATGGTGAGCTCCTGGGCTAAAAGTTTGCGTGTAGTCCACTCCTTCCTTCTGTTCAAATCCCCTTGCCACTAGTCTGGCCTTAAGTCTCCCGTCCGCCTTCTCTTGAAGTACCCAGCGACACGTGATCGGCTTCGCACTTTCTGGACAGTCCACCAGCTTCCAAGTTTTCATCTCCATCAGCGAGTCGTACTCCTCCTGCATTGCTCGTCTCTACTTCTCATCTCTAAGCTCCTCACTCACCGGGATGTCCTCCGTTTCACCAATCGTGGCTACTTTGGCGCTCTTTCCTCCAAGAGTCAAGTACGCAGTCTCTCAGTCTCGATGGTGGTTGCAGAATCCAACGATCTCACAGAACTCTCCTTCCTGCCCCTTTTCCTGGCACTGGTATCTCATTCTCGTTGTCGCTTGGCTCCTCAGCACTTTCTCCAGTTCCCCAGTTCTCGTTTTCTTCGTCTGTCTCACTGCTGCTTTCTTCTTGCTTCTCAGGTGTGACCTCTGGTGCTTGTGTCTCAAGTTTAGCTCCTTGCCTCAGTCTCATCCTTTCCTCGTCGAAGATCATATTGCCTGAGCTGATAATTTCTCTTTTCTCTTTCAGATAAACCCAGTAGCAGGGTGAATCAATATCATAGCCAACCAGAATTCCCTTTTCTGATTTTCTATCCATCTTGCCTCTTTCTGTTTTTGTGTCAACACATAAAATTCGCATCCAAAGGGTCGCAGCTCCTCAATCTTCATTTTTCTTCTGAATCAAAGTTCTGCTGGGCTTCTCTCTGGTACATTGCTGGTCCCAGTTTGGTTGATCGTGAAGATCGCAAGGTTCATTGCTTCTGCTCATATTTTCTCGTCCAACTCGTTCATGTATATCGCTGTTCTGGCTGCCTCGACAATTGTTCGGTGTGTGTACATTCGTGAAGGTGTGGAAAGTTCCCAACTTGTCCATCTTCTGTTTGATTTTTGCATTCTTCAGTTCGGTACCATTGTCAGACCTCAGATTTTTCACTCTCCTCTTCAACGAGTCTCAGGTAACATTCAATCTTCTCTGCTGCTTCACTTTTCGCCTTCATAAAGTAACAGGTTCAGTAGTGAGTGAAATCGTCCCCGAACATGAGCCAGTGTTTCACTCCTCCCAATGAGAGGATATTCATCTCGCCGGTGTCGACACGCACGAGATTTAACGTTTGCTGAGCTGTCTTGCGGTTGTTTGGATGTGAGGATCTATGTAGCTTGCCATACAAGCACCCTGTGCATACATAGTTATTCTAGTCATCAATGTATTTTATTCCTTTCCTTTTCAGTATGTCCCTCAAATACTTGAAATTTTGATGTGGAGTCGCTCGTGCCAGACTTTGGTCGACACAGCCATCAAACTTGTCTCTTCTTCTCTCCTGAGCGTCATTTTGTAGAGATTTCCTTTGCGCTTTGCTATTGCCACAATTTCCTCGCCATCAAGACTGTGTAACGTTGACTCGTTTCCGTTTGCCTTCTGTACATGTCCCTTGTCTAGCATCTGACTCACTGAGAAAGGATGAAAGTTGAGGTTTGGCACGTAAATGACATCTGTTAGTTACACTGGATACCACTTTTGACCATCAAATGGTTCTATCTCGATGTTCCTGACTGCAACGCCATCTAGCCTGGTTGAGTCTCCAATCATAATTGGGATGGGCTCGTCCAACTCAACAAGCTGAACAAACCACTCTCGGTTAGACGTCATTTGTTGGCTAGCTCCACAGTCTTGATACCATGAAGTGGCCTTGTCCTTTGAAATGTCGTCTACCGTCGAGAGTGCAGTGGTCAAAAATGCCTTCCTATTGGGTTTCCCGTTTGTTGACTTATTCGCTTCTTCTCGAGATTCGCAGCCTTTTGCAAAGTGTCCCTTCTTCTTACAGATATTGCATGAATACTTCTTCTTTCAGTAGGCAATGTATTCATCACACCGTTCACCTCAGCATTCCTTGAGCACGTGACCTTTCTTCCCACATTTGTAACATGCGAGCTGCGACTTTTTCTGCTTGCTGTTTGATGACTGTCCTTGTTTCCTGCGTCTGGCCATGAAAGCGTTGTTGGTGCTGCCATTTGCATTTGAAGAACGTGGAAACATTCATGGAACGTTTGAGACTCGAGGACGAGCGACTCAAAGAAACGAGCTCGTCCTCGAGTCTCAAACGTCCCATGAATGTTTCCACGTTCTTTACTGCTCCGGTCACGTTGTCCCAGGATGTCCTGTAATGTGCCAATTTTTGTCGTAGCACACTAATGATCGTCTTCATGATCGAACTTTCCCTCACAGGATCATTTTCAGTTGACACTTCATCCGCGAGATCCAAAATCTCCATACAGTTCTCAACAGCTGACCTGCT
Source organism: Odontomyia ornata (assembly GCA_963969285.1). Taxonomy (NCBI): domain Eukaryota; kingdom Metazoa; phylum Arthropoda; class Insecta; order Diptera; family Stratiomyidae; genus Odontomyia; species Odontomyia ornata. The sequence continues at coordinate 71,739,971 of OZ017739.1, forward strand.
TTCATCATACTCATAGGTAAAGAATTTTATTCGGGGCGTTCCTAAAGTTACATCAGTCTTTGTACCATATAAACTAACTAACTTGTCCATCATATCTTTGGCAGTTTTACAATTTGCAATTTTGTTCGCAATCTTGCTGTTTACATTTAAACCTATCAATGTTTGAGCCTCAACATCTTTCTTTAAACAAGCGGCGACTGTATCAGTTGTCGCAGCACCTGCTGGTCTGGGCTTTGGACCCGTTATCATATACAGATCTTGGTTCTTAAGAGCTTGGTGTAATTTAAATCGCCATGAAATGAAATTGACATGTCCTTGACTATCTTCACTTAACCTTTCCAATTGAGACTTTACAGTATCCATTTTGCTTTAAATTTAACAATTCGACTGACATCTGACTATTTTTAAATAGCAAAATGAATTTATAATCTTTCGTGGCGATTTTCTGACTTAAAGCGACTTGCGTGCTCGTTGCTCAACGTTGGCTTGCTGTGCGATGGCTGCTCCAATGTCGCTGATTTGTAGGTTATGTTGTCCATGCCGGTTCTGACGTCTTGGACTGCTTTCTCGTCTTGCCTGACAATTTCTTTTCCTGACTTTTGAAGAATCCCTTTTACAGCTGCCTTGGACCCATAACCTGTTGGTAATTTCAGTGGGTATGGGTTTTTCAGTTGAGAAAAAGTCGAATCCAAGTTGAAAAAATGTTCAATTGATTGAACTTCTGAATAAATATTATTAAATCGACACAGAACTATACATCAATGTATTCAATTAACCAGAGATGTCTTTGCAATTAACCGACACAACTTTTATGCTCGAGGAAAAATTTTTATTATTATTTTTTCTTCTATTTATATAGCTAAATCCAATTCAAAATGAGTTCCGGGCTACTAGTTTTTTATGTCAGTAAATGCAAGGTAAGAATAGGGTCAAGGTTGGGTTAGGTCGGGTCAGCTATCAGTTGATCAAATCTCAACAGTTACGTATGGTATTTAATTATTTTTGTTAAAAAAGAAGTAGCCACAAAACGGCGTGGAGCTTTTTTGCCTAGAAATGGCACCTGAGAAAGAAAAAGATTGGGCAATCTTTTTCTTTCTCAGGTGGCGCTTAAACGCGCAAACTGACATTTCTGCCACCGCTTTATTCATACACCATGCAGGACGCGACCAACAACACTGCAATCAGGCATGTTTTTACGTTCCTTGTGCTTTTTATTCATACACTGAGCAGAATGGTTCGTTGCGTCTGGCATGAATTGACTAAATTCTTGCAGCAACTCATCTTGTTTGCCGAATATTTTTCACTACTTGCGTGTAGACTTCCGCCTCTGTTAATTATTGTATTTACCGCCTTCAAGCTCATCCTTTATACTCTTTTAATCCTTTTGGTAAGCAAAAAGCAGTTGGAGGAATCTCTTGTATTTTTTGAATTTGGAATCGGTTCTTGATCTTATTAGCATATGAAATAGCATCATTGAATTCGATAGGTTCATTCTGTTGTGCACCCGACTCTCCCTGCGTTATTGATTGATGAGCTTGTGAAATGTGATGTTGATTATGACCTTGATTGTTTATATCATTTGCTGGCGCTGTTGGAGTTGGTGGTCCTACCAAATTCCCTGCCGGTTGCGCTATACTTTGTTCCTGGTCACGAAAATAATTCTGCGGAGCAACTGTAGGTTGATTGTGATTTACTGATGCTATAGTTGTGATGAGGACCATATAATTTGAGCTCCTGGTTATCTGTGCTGGTTCGTGCCCTCTGGTAACCCCCACATATTTTTGAGTAGCGTTTCCACTTAGAAATTAATCCGGGACTATTAGAGTACTGAGTACAATATTTAATGAAATCAAATCTCAATTTCTTACAACCTCCGATTTACAATAAATTTTTTAATTGAACTGGTCGTGGCTCAATTGGTTGGAGGGTTTGCATTCGTAAAACAACTTCAAATTTATCTTGTAGCTCAGATGATAGTGATTGGAGGAGTATACACTCCAGCATTCAATCTATTCCGTAAAAGTTTCCCCGAAATTTCGTTCTAGTAGCTGTTTTTGTTTTCGAGAAAACTTGCCTTGACTCTCAGATGGACTGGCAGATGGACAGAAAGCCCGCAATATCAATGAGGTTTTTAAAATTATTTTACAAAAACTTAAAAATATTATGTAAGTAGGAGAGGTATAAGTCGCGAGTTTCAATTAAAAATTATTCAACCAATTTCCTGAGAACACTCGTCAAAATGGGTTTCAAATAAATTTTAAAGCTGATTTTATTGCATGAGATGAATCCATACCATCCAAACTTGTAAGCAAACCCTGAAATCAAACTCAAATAATTTTATCCTCGTACAACGAATAACGAGTAAATCACGCTCATCACCTTGAAATTTTCAAAGGACTACACAGTTAATTAACACTTGAAACATTTGCACAAGAATAATTAAATTTCAATGACAAGGAGATACAGGACAAACTTACCAAGGAAATGAATCTGTTTTAATTGTACTTTATTTGCAAAAGATTTCTTCACGTAAAACAATGAACCTATATAAGCCTGTGCTTTCTTCTGCCGAATTTCTCTGTACCTATTTACTTTGCCTGCATTCTTTATTCGTGCTATTCATATTCCCGTCCATAGCATCAAAAACATACAGCTTTTCATCGAATCGAAGTTTTATCCTTTGCCTGATGCCAAACTTTCTCGAAAACTCACTCTTTTGTATTTATTTACTTCAACTTCATAAATTGGCGCCTCGGTTGTCTTGGAATCGAGAACGGGAGTTTTCTTTCTTGCAAGAGTGGATTAATTAATTTGCCGGTATAGAGTGTCATGAAGTTCCAGATATTCTACCACCTTTGATAAAGAGTGGTAGGATGTCTTTTGCCAGATGCAGAGTAACGTGCAAAGCAGAATCCGATCCAAGATGATGTATAAAATTTCCAATTACAGCAATCGATCGATAACGTGACTGTGTGTAAGCTGCAATGAAATAATAAGAAATGCATGAACATCTCAATCAGCACGTACCACTCTTGATAAAAGTTAGCGAAAGAGGAAATTTTATTCGAACCTAAATTTTGGATAGAAAAAATTTCAGGAGCAAGTTGGTTTTATGGAAGGATATCAATTAGGAGCTTTTATTCGACTTGAAGTGGAAATTAAGATGTGTAGTTATTTCTAATATTTCAAATTGTATTCATTAATTAATTTTGGTGAAATCCTCTGTTGTTAGGTTTATGTGTTGATTTAAGCAATACGAGTATGGTTTTATTAATGAAACCATCCCCATTCTTTGAAATTTCATTTAAAATCACCTCTAAGTGCACGAGTTACATCCACAAGATCTTCGTGACCCCATCGCCTAGATCACATCAGGTTCAACGCTACGCCCACGTGACCCACTACTCACATTTCCTCAAAAGCTTACATTCCAGTTTAGTAAATTCCATCTACCATATAACTTAACTTTTTTTTGCAAATGTAGTATAAAAGTTTCACATTTGTCTGCACATCATATCCGCTCAACCTATTTTTGTAAATTCTTAAAATTTCACAGTTAATTGTCTGGTGCATCGTAAGCATACTTGAATTTGACATTTTACTTAAATAAAATAATTATTATGTTCATAACTGTCCAGTAATAAAGTCGTGTTTATAGAAAACTTTGTTTTTTTTTTATAACTTAAAGTGATTAGTAACATAACTGGCGCAGTCGAACGGTTCGGTTTTCTAATTTTTCCCCTAAAGTAATATCGACGGTTTATGGAATAATATCGCGAAAAGCTTCGAAGGTATATTGAAGTTAGAAAATCGGAAAGCCTAATTTTTTGAAATCGAAGGTCAAAATCAACTAGTTGATAATACCGACTGAATAGTAGAATCAGTGTTGAAAAAAAAAGAAAACGCAGATAAGCACAACAAAACGTTACTTATAAGGGACTTATAAAGCCTGAAAAAGGGAAATAAAATGATCGAAAGATTTCATAGCGAAATCATCGAAATATCCGCAATTATGCTAAATTACGTTCAAATCCATGATAGCAACCAAAGCGTAATCGAGGCGAAATGTAATTTATATAATGAAATGTGTTTAAATGCGTTTCTTTCAGGTCTGAGAGAGCCCCTTGGTTCAACAATTCGAGCGATGAAAACGGAAAATTTGGCGATGGCGTTCGCTTTTTTGTATCAAGGAGCAAAATATATCTCATTCCAGATATGATAATTCGATACACAACCCCATAATCTTTAGACCAAACAATAGCCTACCAGTTAAAAACAAATAATCCGTATAACCACTAATTTAATAATTTGCAAAACCACCCCTTATATACCGCAAACAAAATCCTTTTAACATGCCTGAAAATAATAGACAAAATTGTTTTTCCTAGCACATATAGTAACGTAATCAAAATGCCAAATCTTAATTACAATAAAACAGTACCAAACATTCAAGATAGTCAAACATTGCAGAAATATGCAAATTTTTCGCCTACAAGAGGATCTAATTGGCAACAAATACCTAATCGACAACAACCTAAGCCCGAACCAATGGAGGTTGGTTCTTCTAACTCCAGACAAATATACAATTCACGGCATAACCAACACCAACAAAATAACTACTTTCGGCCAAGTGGACCTCCAAACCTCACTTCAAAAGAACTATTTAATGTTTATTCTTCCGAGGATCTGAGTACAAATTTTCAGAATCTCGATAACTGCTACGAAAACGACAACATGCAAGACCAATACTTTAATCAAGAACTAGAACAGGTACAAGACAAATGCTTCAATCAACAACCCGAAGACAAATACCTGGACGAACAACCCGAGCGAAGTCAAGACAATGAAATTGCGGACCTAACTTTTCTATCAACAGCCTCGATGACCCCATCGGGTACGTAGATATTAACAAACACGGATCAACCCTTTCCTATACAAATATATCTTCCCCATTCGGTCCCCCACTTAAATTTCTAATAGATACAGAAGCTTCTGCATCCTTTCTTAATCCAGATTTTGTTCGCATGGAAGATCTAGAGACCATAGACCCTATCAATATTACAACAATCCTTGATCACCAACTGTGCAAGCGGATCACCTTACCCACTTTTATAGAACTCAACCAGCCAGGCTACCAACATTTTCTTATTTTCAAATTTCACAAGTACTTCGATGGCCTTTTAGGACTAGACGCATTATTTAAATTGTCAGCCAAAGTTGATCTGGGAAACAAAACGCTTATCACTAAAAACTCAGTTATACTTCTTCCTTTCAAACCCAACTTCGTTTCAGCTAAATACACCGTCCCAGCTAACTCAAAATTCTTGGCAGAACTACCAGTGGATATTGAAAATGGAGAAATATATCTACCTAAAACCATAATTTCCCGAAACCTAACCACATCCGAAGGTATTTACTACACTAGAAATTGGTTTAGTATAATTGAAATAATAAACAATTCGAACCAGACCGAAATGTTGTATGTAGATCAAACTCTTAAAGTTCAGAAATTCAATAAAGCAGACCTTTGCGAAATAAACAATTTTAATATTCCTACCAGTTTTTCAAACCCTATAAACTGTTGCGACATAAATAGCCTGATTCGGACTTCTCTTTTAAATGCAGAAGAAAGAGATAAAATCTTTCAATTATAAATACAAAGAATACGAAGATGTTTTCTTCAAAGTAGGGGATAATCTCACATTTACAAACAACAGACGATATACCCATCAACACGAGATCCACAAAAAGGAAGTTCACAAATCCAGAAAATGTTAGAGCAAGGAATAATAAAACCTAGTTTTTCACCCTGAAGCTCTCCGATTTGGAATGTCCCGAAAAATAAAGATGCTAGTGGGGAGCAGAAATGGCGATTGGTAGTTTATTACCAAAAGCTTCACAAAAAGACCATCAGCGACAAATATCCCATCTCCACCATTAACGACATTCTGGACAAGTTAGGGAAATGTTTATATTCCTCCACTATCGATTTGGCGAGTGGTTTCCATCAAATCGAAGAGATCCATAAGACGTACGTAAAACAGCATTCACGGTAGAAAATGGGTATTGCGAATTCGTCCGTATGCCCTTTGGATTGAAAAATGCCCCAGCAACATTCGAGAGGGTAATGGATAATGTTTTGAAGGATTTAAAAGGACGAATCTGTCTTGTATATTTCGATGACATTATTGTTTTCTCTACGTCACTTCAAGGGCACATGGAAAACCTGAAAAAAGTTTTCGGCAAGCTAAGAGAAGCAAACTTCAAAGTTCAATTAGATAAGTCGGAATTTTTGAAAAAGGAAGTAAATTTTCTGGGGCATATTGTTCAAATCGAGGTGTAAAACCGAATCCAAAAAAAGTATTCCATCCCTAAAAGCAAAACAGAAATCAAAGCATTCCTAGGATTGCTTGGCTACATGGTAAGTTTATCAAAAACTTTGCCCACCTAACCAAACCCCTCACAAATTGTTTGAAAAAAAGGTAAAACTATCGACCTTAACGAGTAATACATAAGGACATTAAATCTTTGTAAGCAGCTGTTGATAAATGAGCCCATACTTCAATATCCGGATTTTTCCATACCGTTTGTTCTCACTACCGATGCAAGCAACTTTGCAATTGGTGCTGTACTATCCCAGGGTCCAATTGGTTCTGACAAGCCGGTCTGCTACGCAAGCAGAACTCTTACGGGCACTGAGATTAATTATTCGACAACCGAAAAAGAACTACTTGTTCACCAATTCCAGATAGTTACAGATCACCAACCCCTTACTTGGCTTATGAACTTGAAAGATCCGAACTCCAAACTAATACGTTGGAAGCTAAAATTGGAAGAATTCAACTACAAGATGATACATAAAAAAGGGAAACTAAATTCTAATGCAGATGCACTTAGCCGGATCAAAATACCCGATCCTTCTAAGGTAGAGACCAATCTGCACAGTGTAAACAACCAGGATATGAGCTCCACATGTGCAACAATTCATTCAGCTGCTGAAAACTTGGACGATCATATTTACATCTCCGAACGCCCTTTGAACAAATTTAATCTACAAATTATACTTAAAGTTAGCAGTGGACCGTCATCTACCACAGTGGAAGTCCCTTTCAAGAATAAACAACGTCGCACCATCAAAATGAATAGCTTTAATGTCGAAAACACTACGGAGCTTTTAAAAAGGTTTTTGGCTGCCAACAAAACCAACGCTATCTTCACAGATGATAAAACGTTCAAAATTGCTGAAGAAGTATACTCGAAATTTTTCTCTAGAAGCAAACTCTTCAAGCTTATTCGCTGTACATTCATACTTACACACACTAAGGAAAATGACGAACAAGATAAAATAATCAACGATTATCACCTTAGAATTAACCACAGGGGAATAAATGACACAGCAAACCATCTCAAGAGAACTTATTACTTTCTATTTATGAAAAATAAGATCATTAAAACTATCAACGATTGTCACGATTGTCAAACAATGAAATACGACAGAAACCTTCCACGCTACGAATTCGAACAACGACCTACCCCTTGCAAACCATTAGACATCATACACATTGACGTTTACACCATAAATCATAAAGATGTCCTTACTATCATCGACAAATTTTCTAAATTTTTTGCTACGTACACACTAAAAGCGCAAAACAGCTAAACTATAATTAAATCCCTTAAACATTTCATCAGTCTCCACGGCGTTCCAAAAATTGTTACATCCGATCAGGGCGTTGAATTCACTTCAAATCTCTTTAAAAAAATTTGTAATCAATATGACATACAACTCCATACAACCTCCTTTTCATGAAGTATAAGCAATCCTCCTGTAGAAAGAATACATTCAACCTTAACAGAGGTTTACTGCATTATATATAACAAGACAAGAGACAGAGACCATGACGACATCCTTAATGAAACGGTAATAACGTACAATAATGCCATACACTCCACTCTTTACTGGACGCACTTACGAATTTTTAAAACAAGTAAAATTTGACAACGAATATGAATTTTTCCATCCAACTATTGAAAACAAACTCAAAAATGCAATAGACAAAAATATAAGCAAATCGAACGAGAATAGAGAACCCCCAGCAACATTTGAGGAAAATAAAATCGTGTTTTAGGAGAAATAAACTAACTCCACGGTTTCGTAGACAATAAGTCAAAAGAAATAAAAGATTAACGATAATCACTTATAAAGACAAGAAACTACATAGATCTAAATTAAAGAAAAATAAAAAATTTCAGTTTGACCATGACACTAGGATAGAGATTGGAAATACACGACCTACGCAACAACCGGGGACTTCTACCACTACAACTAGGGACGGCTAAAATAACGAATGGACACAAGGACTTCATACGCATCGTCCAATTGAAAACGTATCAAACAACCTTAGATAAAATTGAAGAAACACTCTCAAGACTTGAAAGCATACATGAACTAAAAGATACAAAGCTCAACAAAGCTTAAACTGCACGAACTACAAATTAAACTAGGATCACTCTTACCTAAGTATCGAAACAAACGTGGGCTAATCAATGGTCTGGGAACAGCCGTCAAATTTCTTACCGGCAACATAGACGCAAATGATGCTGTCCATATAAACGACAATATCGAAAAGTTACGGTCAGACAAGCTTAATCTTCAGGAAGCCGCAAAGCAACGAACATTTCTTAATCATCAAATGATTCAAAGATTCGAAGAAATTATAGATCACATAAACTCTCAACAAAACATCGTCAGCAATTATTTTCGGCTAAATCAAGATCAGATTAATAACGGTATAAGGAAGGATTTCGATATTCTTCAACATATTCAGTTACTTAATCAGGTAAACTACCAAAAAGGCATACTTCGTAATCACTTACCCGAAATATCTGAAGCGGTTATACTAGCAAAACTGGGTGTAATTTCAAAGCAAATTTTAAGCACCCAGGAACTCTCAAAAATGTAGCAAAGAAGAAAACATTGATTTACAGTTGGAAGAGAATATATACGAAGTATTAAACTCTTTGTATTTTCCCATGTTTGCGCTTCCAGACTATCCTGTGTTTTCATCTTTTCCATTTAAACGCTATTATTTTGTTTTTACCGCCAAATATATGTTTCGGGAGTAAGTTGCTCCCTTCTTCAGTGTCAATTATTTTTCTTCAAAATAATTGACACTGAAGAAGGGAGCAACTTACTCCCGAAATATATATTTGTCGGAAAAAACAAAAATATTTCTTCAAAATAATTGACACTGAAGAAGGGAGAAACTTACTCCCGAAAAAATATATTTGTCGAAAAAAAACAAAATAATAGCGTTTAAATGGAAAAGATGAAAACACAGTATAGAACTATTTATTTATTTATTTATTTATTTATTTATTTACAAGCCTATCAAAATAACACAAACATAATACTTAACGTCCAAATTCCCATTTTCCAAAAAGATAATTACACATTTATCCATCTAATCCAAATCCCAACTCAAAACAACCTTTCGATTATTTCAAAACCCTATGTTACCCTAAACCCAAACAATATCCAGCATTTTGAAAAAAAAGATGTCCTGAGATAGAAAGAGTTTTCTACTGCCGAAAGCCACACCTCACCAAAAACAGAAGATTCGTCAAACTGCATCAGTAACTTGGTCCAGAACAAGCCAGCAGATTGCGAATTCATAACCACGGATGCAAAAGTCGAGATTCAATAACCAGAAGATAACTATATCCTGCTTATCAACAGCCCAGAAGTACCAACCAACTCTACTTACCCATTCACTCCGGGCAGTTTCTCTGGAACGATACTTATTCATTTTGAAAGCTGTAACATCCAAATAAACGGGATAGTTTACGAAGGAGTGACTAAAAAATTTTGGGACGACATAACCCTACATATTACCACTTTTGGAAAAATTAATATGACCACATTGGAAGAAAATTTCACCTTACATCCGCTAAAAGAAAACAATTTCAACGCAACATCATCCATAAAAGAGTTGGAAATCATCTCAAACCGAAAATATGCAAATTCATTCTCTCTTCAGACTATTCAAGGTGCCATTGTAGTTGCATATATCCTTTGGAAATTGCGAAAATTCAAATTATAGGTCGAATCTTCCGCTACAGCCACAGTAGCACCAACACTACAGTTCCTGTTCTCTACGCTTCAGTCCGAGGGGGGAGGAGTTACGTCCACAAGGTCCTCGTGACTCCATCGCCTAGATAACATCACGTTCAACGCTACGTCCACGTGAGCCACTACTCACATTTCCTCAAAAGCTTACATTCCATTTTAGTAAATTCCATCTACCATATAACTTAACTTGTTTTTGCAAATGTAGTATAAAAGTTTCACATTTGTCTGCCATCATATCCGCTCAACGTATTTTTGTAAATTCTTAAAGTTTCATATTTCAACGAACTGGAAATGACGCTTTGGGCTAGCGGATGTGATGGTTTGGACCTAGTTGCTTTGCACAGTAGCGCCGAGGTGAAACTCGTGTATGAACGGCTCCAATTCAACTATCATAGGGAATGCCTTCAACTCCGCTAGATAGGTGGATATTCTGGACACGCTGGAAAGCTCTTTTCAAGTTCCAGAATATCTAACGCGGCTTTTGAGGAACTACCTAAAGGACCGAAGCCTGCTCTACGACACGACACAGGGCCAACGAAGGATGGAAATTACATCGGGTATTGCCCAGGGATCTATCCTTGTCCGGACCTGTGGAACGTGTCTTACGACGAGCTACTGAGACTTGAGATTCCAGATGAGTCGTGCTTGGTCGGCTATGCGGATGATGTTGCGGCTCTGGTCGCCGGACGCACCGTTGAACAAGCGCAACTTAGGCTAGGTATGCTGATGTGCCGAGTGAGGGACTAGATGACTGCTCGCTGGCTGCGTTTAGCACTGGAGAAAACCGAAGTGGTCATCTTGACAAAAAAGAGAATCCCTAGAGTAAGGATGGTCAGTGTGGAGGTATACAAATCGAATCAAAGCCAGCGGTGAAGTACCTGGGGCTACTGATCGACTCGAAGATGAGTTTCTCTGAGCAAATCAGGGCAACGGCTGATAAGGCTGCTTCGGGAATATCGGCCCTGAGTCGACTTATGGCCAACGTAGGGGGACCCAGTCCATCAAGAAGACGCCTCTTGATGAGTGCTGTAGGGTCAGTGCTACTGTACGGAGCAGAGATATGGGGCGACGCTCTCAGCAAGGAGGTATACCGAAAACGATTGGCACAGGTACAGAGAAGAGGAGCACTGAGAATTGCATCTTCGTATCCAACAGTCTCCGACTCGGCCGTGAGAGTGATTGCAGGCATGATACCTGTCGCCCTCCTTGCTAGAGAGCGCCGCGCTATTTACCTGCGCCGAAACGAGGATGCGAGGCAGATGGTTGTCCGCGAGGAGAGACAACGCTCGCTCAACGATTGGCAGCAGTCTTGGAGGAATTGCGCGAAGGGTAGGTGGACTGCCCCCCTCATCCCGGATGTGAGACCGTGGCTAAATCCAAGGCATGGTGAGACTGACTTCTATCTGACCCAGCTTTTGAGCGGGCACGGGTGTTTTCAGTCTTACCTGCACAAGATCGGTAAGTCTCGGTCTCCCGATTGTCGGTTTTGCCCAGGAGAGGAGGACAATATCTGTCACAAATTTTTTGCGTGTACAAAATGGGTCAGCCTGCAAAGGGAACTCTACAGGGAGACGGGAGAGCTCACCCCGGATAATATTGTTGCGGTGATGCTCGAATCGGTTGACAAATGGAACCAGGTGGCACATTATGCTCGGGCAGTCCTAAAATATAAAAGGGACTCACAGCAGCCGGAGGCGCTGGGGCTGGGAGATCGCTCTTCTGGCATTTCCTCTTCCCCTCTCCCCTCCCGCTAGGAAAGGGACTCCGCAGCTTGAAGGCGCCCCACGGCGTAACAAAACGAGACCTGGCCCGAAGTAATGTGTCAAACGGTTCCAGGCTGGGTTCTCAGATTGACAGGGGAGGTGTTTAGTGGGTAGTCCAAGGGTATCCTCCATGGGAGTCCCGCACTGCCAGACTCGGCGGGCGTAAATGCCTTCACCTCCCTACCACACAAAAAAAAAAAAAGTTTCATATTTAATTGTCTGGTGCATCGTAAGCACACTTGAATTTGCCATTTTACTTAAATAAAATAATTATTATGTTCATAGCTGTCCAGTAATAAAGTTGTGTTTATAGAAAACTTTATTTTTTTTATAACTTAAAGTGATTAGTAACATAACTCGCGCTAAACATAAATATTCCCCGAAAAAAATAATTTCATATTCATTTTGAAATATCAACTGATATGTACAATGTTTAATTCAGATTCGAAAAAGATAAATTTTGTGCGATCCATGTCCATTTAATTTTCCATAATCCAATCGATTTCCAATAGAAAATAATTTTCCACGCGTGTTGGCTCACAACATTTGGTAAATAATCCTGTTTGATAATACAGCCCCCATGCAGATACAATGTGGCAACATAATCATTTCATATGTACTTAGAATTTCCGTTGAATCTAAATTTTGTATTTTAAACGCGACCAAACTATCGCGATAAGCATTTGAATTATGTGGAATCGAAATTGAACAGACGTCGTCGTTCAACCAAACACTGAATTTTCAATTTACAATTGGATTTCTGATAATTTTATTTATAGAAAATCATTTCATATTATTTGAAGTGAAATCATCCATGCCTAACTTTTTCATTAGCGTGAAAACATGAAAAGTGCGTACTTTTGCTTGTTTACAGATTCCAAACAATTTAACACCATTCAAAAGTACTCACAACAAGATGGAAGAATTTCACGAATCGGAAGCATTAACGTTAACGTTCGGATAGGAGCACAGTAACAAGAATGTCGAGGTAAGTGCCTTCCGAGGACAATGTCAATTCCGATAAATATTTGATATTTTCTGATTGAAAATTGTTGTTAACAGATTAAAACTATAAATGTCGGAACTACAATACATGGTTGGACCGGGTTTGTCCCTTTTTCGTTCTGAAGGTGATCTCGCCATCACTTTCAATGCAACACGTTCCAAAGTGGTGGATATTGAATTAAAATTGTATGACATTTTAATTCCACTTCTTGGAGTCCTTATTATCGCTGTCAATGGTGTTATCGTTGCTTCCAGTGGATTAATTTTGTATCGAGGTAAGTGCTACTCTTGTTCGAATTGGATGGACTCTTCCACCATAAGTGCTTTAGAAGGTCATTGTTAACAATCACAAATAAAGAAGTTATTAAAAAATTGAATGGAGATTGAACTATTTTTGAAATTCCTTTTGAAAGTTCCTTTCTTTATTAAAGCATTTCAAACTTTGCATACATTATCATTTCTTAAAAAAAAGAAAATCAATTCCAAACGCTCTTCAAAGGATAAGATAAATTTTATGGGATCGGTACTAAATCTTTTTGCCCATTTTGGTGACAATTGGTTGCTACTCAATTTTTCAATTCAATAACTTTTATTCCATACTTTTTAGGCGTTTTGTAGTCAGTTTTCCGTTTTTCCTAAAATTTATTTATTTCAAAATGTTTAAAGGTTGTATTAACCTCCCTCAAAATACCGATCTAAATTCTAGCTGAATCAATTGTTCTCTTCTAATTAAGATACGAAATTTTCTAGTCTTAGTGGCGGACATAACTTTTAGAAGCATCAACATTCTTTTAATGAATTTTTGCCAATTGTTCACCACATTCTTTTTTTGAGCTTTGAAATTCTGTTATTTATTCCTAGGAATTGCGTTTATATGCTTAACATAATTTTTGAATACATTTTTTCAATAAAACTTTGCGTAAAGGGAGGTAAGGGGAGTTACCTCAGCAAGAAATAAAATGCGGCATGAAATTTTTGTATAAACTTTATAAAAACTAACTCTAATGGTAGTTTAATTAAAAAACTATCAGTTTCATTATTTTTGGTAAAACATATTAATAGCTAATCAAACTGGGGACAATAATAAATTTTGACCATTAACGCTTCTGTACCATAGTTCATTATTTTGACCAAATTCTCCACATACTAGGCAATTATTCAAATCTTCATTTTCGCCATTATCACACATCTTAGTAAGACTAATATCTGATTCCAAAGAAGTGTTTAAATCTTGGAGCACCTGTCTTTTAGCCTTGTTTACCACCTTATTCTGGTGCCTTGCTTTTAGTTTCTGGTATAATATTTTTGCCTCTTGCTATGTAGTATTCTAAATTTCTTTCTCTGTCCACACAGGACACGAGGGCCGATGTTCTGGCGCAAGTGTCAGCGATCTAAATGACTGAGCTCAGCTGAAAGGAGTTTATCTAGCAACCCGCACGCATGTTGCAAGCTAACATCTACGGTGTCATGGGGAGTGTTCTTTCCGTTAGCCCGAAACTTACACTACAAAATAAATTTCGCGTGTACAAATTGGAAGATCACAGAATCCATTAGACCCAAACAGAGGCCTGAGGAAATAAACTGAGAGAGTCGCGACAGTTGTACGTAGAACTTACTTATCTTTCTCCGTAACGCGAGCGATGTCAAGAAGAGACCTCATCCTTGACGGATGCACTTACGGCCCACAACAAGAGTGGAGCAGCCCGTTGGTGATGGGGCCTCCATGCATCCTTCCAACCGTGTGTTACGAAATATCAAATGAAACAAAAAAAAAAAAATAACCCCCGAGCAACTCCTGGAAGGGAAGGTTTCCTTGCACTCCAACATTTTAATCGGAATATTATCAAGGAACCACTCCACCTACTGAAGGACTGGTTAGAAGGATTAATTGATCAAGCAGAGTTAATATTAGTATAAACCATGCAATTATTAGTGATAAGTAAGGCTAGGGGTTAAGTTAAAACGAAGCAGCTTTACTTCACCACCAAAGTTCAACTCCATTCCCACGACGAGGATTGGCAGGAACATTTGGAGCTAGGAAAGCACAACCTCCCAAAGAATGGTTCCGGGGTGCACAAAGATATCCAACGCTAAAATGTTACTGTTTTGGTTCGATTCTCGTAGCTTATGTTCTTTGTCTGCTTCTATATGGTTAATGGATGGTTGGCTGATAAGTTTTTTTTTTAAATACCTCCATTCCCTACCACTCTCTACATCACTCTTTCATCGTCGCACACCGCTCGCGCGATCTGCACTTCACACGTCGTCAATTCCTACGTGTGCCTCCAGACAATGCTAAAACATCGGTATAAGGGGCACACCAAATGCTGTGAAGTACTCCTTTCTTGCTAGTCTAGTCCGATTCGTGAAATGTTCTCAGAAATAAAAAAATAAAAAATCTGAGTTTATAAAAACTAGCTGTCTTTAAGTATCTTGACGTTACGGTCTAAAATGCCCTAAGATACTGTATTTTCAATCCTCCGGACTTATCATTAATCTGAATTTATTGAATGTTCCTTAAGTCTTTTCTTTAAAACGAATAATGTTCTTACGTTTTTCACTGTTTCTGGAAGATTTTTGTATATACGCAGAGCATCATTCGTTGCATCGTTCTTTAGTCGAACAGTTCTAGTGTAAGGTATTACAAAATTGTTGGCATTTCTTGAATTATATGGATTTATTTGTGATACTTTTATAAAGGGGCTTCGTTTCGATTCACTGGAAATTAGACATTTGAAGGTAAACTTCGCTTTCTCCATAGTAATGTTTTGACTGAAGGTGAGTGCATTGGTCCGTTGATACACTCGTCTTGTTGGAATGAGAATCGGAAGATTCAGAATATTTTTATAGGCTTTAGTTAGTATCCTGGATATAATATTAAGGTTTTGTTTTGACGGTTGACTGCAAATGACCACCGCATAATGTAGCTTTGTTAGTACAAATGCATTTAATACAAGTTTCTTTATATGCATTGTAAACCTCCAGATCTTCTCAACAGTAGGTAGTTGTCTCGTCAAATTATTTGTGTGTGGCAACCATGTCAAACGATGATCTATGGTAAGACCGAGATATTTAATTTCAAACAGTCTTAATTTTTAAGGTCAACTTCTATGTCTTCCTTATGCTTCTGTTTAAAAATCGTGTGGTTTGTCTTTGTAGTATTCAATGCTAGCATGTTTTCAATAAGCCATGAACGATATTTATTTAGATCCTCGTTGACGATATTCTCCATGGCAACTTTATCATGTCGTGAATAAAGAAGCACAGTATCATCAGCATATAATGTGTGGTGAGCTCTCAGTTTACATATATTCAAATTATTGGTGTATAGCAAAAATAAGGTTGGTCCAAGTATGGATCCTTGAGGAACCCCCGATTTCATTGGTGCTAGATTGCTCAAGACATTTTTAACTGATGTTCTTTGGAATCTTCCTTCTAAATAACTTTTAAAAAGCTCTTCCAGTTTTCCTTGTATACCACACGATTCAAGTTTTTGAAGTAACAGGTCATGATCAACCGTATCAAAAGCTTTTTTCAGGCCTACGAAAATTGGAATAACATAATCTCCTTTATCAAGACTTTCATTGATGTAACCTGAGGCAAAAAGTAACGCATCGAAGTACTCTTGTTCTTTTGAAAGCCAAACTGCTTCAGATTCATGATGGAATTGTCCATTAAGAAAGATTTCAAACGATTATTTATAAGATTTTCGAATATTTTACTAAACGCTGTCAAAAGCGCAATAGGGCGGTAGTTATTCGGGTCCAGATGATCTCCTCCTTTGAATATTGGAATTATTTTTGCCAGGTTCTATTCATCCGGAAATGTTCCGTTTCAAATATGCTCGTTTATAAAATTTAACAGTGGCTCAGCTATCTTCTCTTTGACTAATTCATGTGTGGCGATGTTGTCAATACCTGGTGCTGCATTTTTTTCAAATTTTCGATTGTATTTAATACTTCTCTTTTAGTCGTTTGATGAATGTGAAAGATGGACTAAGGTGGGCTTTTTATGATATTGAAATAGCTAGTTGACTTTTCACCAAGCTCCCTGGTAATTTTTTCACCAATTGTTGAAAAAAAGTGATTTAGCGAGTTTGTTGTTCAACATGGGCGTGCTGCATTGTTAGAGTCCATGCCAAAAAATTCAGCATTTGATGTCATGACCCAGGGTGACAAATTATCTTTTACTTCATTTATTATTTTCCATATTTCGTGTGAGTTGTCCACCGCTGTTTCCAATCTTCTGGAGTAATATGAAAATTTAGCTTCTTTTGTGAGACGTATTGATCCTTTTAGGGCTTGGTTATACCGATGTTTAAGTGCTTGATCTTCAGTGTTCTTTTAGTATTCTTTGTTATCCATGTATGTTGTCGACATCTGATTCTTTTCTCAATGGTAGAACCATGCTTGGACTCTGTAATCATATTTTTGAGCTCCATAAGGTTTTCAGGTTTTCGGTTTGTTAACAACTGTTGAAATTTTGATTTGAATAGAACCTTGTCTAAATATCTGAATATTTTGTGAGTAGGTTTTTGCTTATTGAGACTTTGGCCACGGACGACAATTTTTAGGACACGATGATCTAACTCCGGCCAGTCTGGAAGTGTGAATTCAATGTTTTCAGCAATTTTTTTATCACTTCTTGCTATGTGGTCTAGGCAGGTACTTGAAGTCAGGCGAGTAAATTTGTCCTTATTGACAATGACCGCTCCGTTTGTTTCCAACATTTTCGATACTGTACAACATTTTCGATACTGTAGATTCTGCAATGAGGTCTATGTTTGTGTCAGCAACTGTGATTAGATTTTTTTCAGTAGAGTATATTGTATCTTTTACTGTGCAGAAGTCCTGCGCATTAAGACGATTGGGATTATAGTAAGAACCAATTTTATGTTTTTTTGCGCAATTTCTATTATTATTATATCATATGTGTCAGATGTTACTCTATTTGTTACAAAATTAATTGTATTTTTTATATAAATTGCTGTACCTCCTCCTCTTCCGGGCTGCACCTCCTCGTTCTTATTGCACACGTCTCGTGGGCAACAGTTACAGACCAACTAAATAAAAATTACCGGTGACGCAAGTAGTGCGCTCCGGCGCCTTAATACTGGGTTTCGCTCACGCATGCGCGGTGAGCCTATCGACATACGATAACTTTCCTTCTCAACATCCTCGACTTCAAATCGGCAAGCGTTTTATCTGATGATGAATGCTTTTTTGACTTAATTATGTTCCTTTTCTGGGACAGGACATCCAAGCGGAGCTCAGTTTGAGGCGTCGTGTAGTTTTTTATCACTGTGCATAAGTTGGTTTGTTCGTAGCTGCCGTCTTATCAATTAAAGAACTGACATTCGTCTTTAATTCTTCGATATTACTTTCCAAATCTTTCATTAACAGAAAAAGTTGTTCCTCCTTGGATTTTTGATGTAACAGCTTACACGTGGGGCACATCCATATAACACCATCTGATATCTCCTTGATGGTCTTGAATCTCTCTTCCGACATCAATTACTGGATACACGCGTAACATATACGAAATAAAACACAAAGAAATCCCTCTAGATTAATGTAAAACCAACAAATATATGTTGCCTAGGACCACAAGAAAAGCCGATTTGAGAAAGGAGGAGGGAACCTCTTGTTTCTCCAACCCATAGCTTCCATGATTCCTAATCCCAAATCCCCAATTAAGTGGTAGTAAATGATCTCGGGGTCGAACATTGAGTTAACTGCTTCCACAATAATGGGACATTAAATTCGGAGTAATTCTTATAACTGCATTTACATCTACAGCTCTGCTTCTAATTCCCACTTACACCTCCTTTGTGGGGACGTAAGAGGGGGAAGGTGAATCTTCCGTGCCTGATAACGGAATCGACTCAATAGCTATGCCACCGAAATGGAGGTTGGGGCTAACTCTCCGTCCCTGGAAAACCTAAAAATATTTAGAAAACTGCAGATGGGCCTTGGAATGGATCGGACTCACGGCGACAACCTCAAAAACGAAAAAAGAACTATGGCATTGAATCCTAAAATGTCGGATCACTCAATCACCCTGGTGCTATTAAGGACCTTTTGCAACAGGCCAGTCAATATCAATTAAAAGTATTGGCAATCCAGGAAACGACATTCAAGGCAAGAGATCACACACAATATTCCAAAGTGGGAAGCCTACTGGAATACTACTGTGGATAGGGAGTTCAAATTTCACGTTCTTGTGTTATGTGTGATCCGCATAAAAGCGAAATTCTTCAAAATCTGACTGATTAATGTTAACCTCCCGAACCGAAGAAAAGGACGAAAAAACGAAGAAAACGTTCTACAATCACCTGGAAAGATAAATCAACTTATTGTCAACAAACGACACAAAAATAATTCTGGATGAGTTAAACGCTACAGTTGGCGATGAGCTATCTCATCGGGGAACGATTGGAGGATATAGCCTCCACGATGAAATAAATGACAACTTCCAGCACCTGATTGGCTTTGCAAGTAGCAGAAACCTAGCCATACGTTCGACTTGCTTCCACATCAACGCATTCATAAAATGACCTGGAGATCGTCGGATGGTAACACACAAAACCAGATCGTTCAGGTTCTGATCCAACAACGTCGGGCCTCGAGCATACCTGACGTCTGTACATACCGAGGAGCGAATTGTAACTCAGATCATTACTTGATTAAATTTCCTATCGATGCCGTTTGTCAAAGGCATATTCAGCGAAGACCAGCTCGCTACAAAAATTTGACGTTAAAACGCTCCAAACGGCGGCGGTGGCCAAAAATTTCACGGGGACCCTGACAACCAGTTAGCTCAAATCTTATCAGAAACATCGTTAAAGATGAGCAACGAGCTCTGGAGGGAAGTGGAAGTGGCCATCGGACATCAAGCCCAGCGCAAGAGGAATGATTGGTTCGATGATGAGTGCCAGAATGCGTTAGATAAAAAGAATCAGGCGTACAAAGATTACGTAGGTAGAAAAACCAGTACTAAGAGAGAAGACAATGAAAATCTCAAAAGAGTAGCGAATAAGATAATTCGGAATGAGAAGAGAAAATACTTAGAACATCAATTGAGAAATATAGATGTAATCCTAGTGAACAACAACACAAGACAAGCATACAAAGTAGTGAAAAGCCTGAAATGTGGTTATCAGCCCAAGACCACGCTCTGTCGTGATGAGATTGGCAATATTATCGCTAATGAGACCAAGATTAAGGAAAGATGGGCATCATATTTTAAGAACCTTCTTAATTCTCCGCACAGCTCCAGATACATGTCTGTGGAAAGCTTTCATTGGCCCCACCAATTCTGCATGAAATTTGTTCCATCAGAGAATAATAAAGCACCGTGTATCGATCAAATTCCAGTGGAGCTCATCAAGTTTGGTGGCAGTAGTTTTCATAAAGCTATTCACAAAAGCATTCAGCAGATTTGGTGACAAGGACATATGCCGAAAGAGTGGAGCTAATCAATTATATAACCTATCCACAAAAAAGGTAACAAACTGCAGTGCGGGAATTATACAGGCTTATCACAGCTTTGTGTGGCGTACAAAATATTTTCAAAGGTGTCAGAAAATAACATCGGACCATACGCCAACTGTATTATTGGGGTGTATCAAGGTGGTTTTAGATCAGGCAGATCGACAATAAACCAATTGTTCACAGTCAAGCAAGTACTTGAAAAATGCTGGGAGTTCAACATAGACGTGCACCAAATTTTCGTTTACTTTAAGCAAGCATACGACAATATTGATTGTAACGTACTGTGTCAAATATTGTTTTGGCATCCCAGCCAAATTAGTCCGTTTTACCAAAATGATAATGAGTCTGCATCAATAATCAACTCACCAATGCCTTTGACATAAATATCGGACTAAAGCAGCGAGATGGGGTGGCCCCATTGCTATTCAATTTGACTCTGGAGTACGTCATAAGAATGCCACCTGTCGATAGGCAAGGTACATTACTATACAAGTCGAGCCAGGTGGTAGCCTATGCGGATGACATCAACATTTTCTCACGATCATTAACAACTGCCAAAGAACTGAAAAAACTAGTAAGACTACGAATCAATGAAAATAAAACAAAGCTCATGACGCAGTCGAAAAAAATACCTCAAATGCACAAAATATTACACTTGGCGAATACAATATCGAAAATGTTGGTGACTTTTTGTATTTGGGCGCCAAAAAAACGAAAACGGGGAATGAAAGAGACGAAATACGTCGAAGAATACAGCTCGCAAATATTCTATTGTTGTTTACGCTATAGCTAAATGACACATACTGATTCTGAAACTTTATGATAGTTGCTTCCCAACACAAATTTGGAAAGGTGAATCACTGGAATAAAAATCAAGTTATGCCATCTGTTAGAAAGCCACACGAATAAACCGGTACCCCTATTTAAAAAAATTAAGTAAAGGTCTTTTCACTTTGATTTGACTGAGCACGAATAATATCATTTAATTAATTTTCAATCAAACTACTTATGTTTAGGCCCTGTTTAGGGCTTGCGCTAACCATATTTTCTCCCATGTTTTGTCCATGAGTTTAACATGTGATTTTTTTTCTCGGGTATGATCACGTTGATGCTACTGTAAACTAAACTGAAGTTGGTTTGCGATCCCTGAAGCACTTGGTTTATTTTTATATGCGTTGTTCAGCGTTGTGGTACTAAAGAATCCAGAGCCGACTTTTGAGAGCTACGTGTTGTAGCAAAACATAACTCAAGACCGCAATGAAAAACTACTTCAGCAGCTTGGAGAGTTCGCTCATGGCGAATGATGCGAAACGATTCTGGTCATACATTAGATCCTTCAAGTCCTCCTCTTCTGTCCCTCCTTCAGTCCACTGGAATAATATAGTTAGCTCTTCTCCACAGGATATTTCCAACTTGTTCTCTCAGTTCTTCTCGTCAACTTTTATTCCTTCTTCTCATGTCTCCAATCCAGTTAATACACCTGTACTTCACTCCATTGGCATTTCTTTACTTTTCACTGACCATATTGAAGTTGGATCTCTCATTAATTCCCTTAATCTTAATATATCGCCTGGCCCTGATGACTTACCGAGTATTTTTTGTCAAGTCATAAGCGTCTTCACTTTGTATCCCTCTGGCTCTTCTCTTCAACCTCAGTCTAAAGACTGGTACATTCTCTACCTATTGGAAAAGAGCAAACGATGCTCCTATTCTTAAAAGTGGTGATCCTTCTTCTTTGTCCAATTAGCGTCCTATTTCCTTAATTTCCTGTTTTCCGAAATAACTCGAGCGTCTGGTACATAATCGTCTTTCAGTTTTATTGACCCCTATCTTGTCGAAGGAACAACATGGGTTTTTCAAAGGTCGCTCTACGACCTCAAATTTAATTGAATTCACCGATTACATTGCTAAGGCCTAGACAATTGATCGCAGGTTGATGATATCTTCACTGACTTCTCGAAGGGGTTTGATACGGGCAACCATCAACTTCTCTGTTACAAACTGAAAGCTTTTGGTGTTGCTGGCCCTCTCTTATCATGGATGGACTCCTACCTGTCTTCTCGTATATGTTGCGTTAGTTACTGTGGAGCTACCTCTATTCCATTTTATCCATCCTCTGGTGTTCCTCAAGGTTCCATTTTAGGTCTCCTCCTTTTCCTTTTGTTTATAAATGATCTTCCTTCGGTTATCGCCTCCAATTGCCTACTGTATGCCGATTGTTTTAAAGTCTTTCGAGCTATCAGGTCTGTTCAAAATTGTCAATATCTTCAGATGAACCTGATTGCACTAAGTAACTGGTGTTTGTCTAACTATCTTTGTCTTAATATTGCCAAATGCTATAAAATGACTTTTAATCTAAATTATTCTCCGCTGACTTTCACCTATATGTTGAATAAAGTCCCACTCGCTGCTGTAAGCTCTACTTAGGATCTTAGCTTTACTTTTGATCCAAAGCTCAATTTTGATGCACACATTCTAATCATGACTACTAAGGCCTTGAAAATATTCAGACTTATTTTCAGGCAAGCTTATAAATTTAACAATATATCTACCCCCGTCCGCTTGTTTATCTATCTTGTCCGTTCTATCCTTGAATATTACTCCGTAGTTTGGTCTCCCCAACACTCCTACCTCATTAACTCGTTAGAGAATGTCCAGCGAAAATTTACTCGTGTCTTGTTTTACCAATTCAAAGTCCCATATCAACCCTATTACTGTCGTTTATCCTTCATACGTTTGCCTACTCTGTCGTCCCATCACATGTATCTAGATCAGTGTTTTCTATATTAACTCTGCCACAATCGAATTTCATCAACTTTGTTTGCAGACACGTTTTCGCCAATCATCGCGTTCTTCTCGGGCAAACAATTCTTTCGTACCACCATATGCCCGTAAAAATTTATATTTTCATGCTCCCACTATACGAATGGTAAAAAATCATGATAAGCTTGAGCTTAGTCCTTTTTTCGACTCATACCTTGATTTTAAATTGAAATTAAGAAGCCTGATTCTTACAACTCAATTGCAGTAAATATTAGACTTTTTGTGCTTTAATTTAATTTTACATGCATATTTGACTAAGTACTTACTATTGTTAATATCATTGAATTTCTTTTTATATTAAGTTTTGCGTTCAATTTTAATTTTCATTAATTTTCTATGTTTGTTTTGTTCCGTTTTGTAATTGGATTATGGTTAATCTGTTAAATGGAATTTAAAAAAAAATAAATAAATCCTACAAACAATTTTAAGGCGAATGACATTTACCACAATATCTCCAACTGGCAAATTTCCTGATTAAATCATGCAATCATGACATCTAATTACATAGCCTCTTTGTAGTAATCATTTTTATGCTTAACCCTTGAGTATAATTTTAGTGTTGAAACTCTCTGATTCTATGATACACTGAATAATTTTATTTTGATAATGAAATATATTTATTATTTCTTCTTTAGGTCAGCAACCACGTGCAACATATTTATTTTTAGGAAATGTAGCGTTAGCAGATTTAATTATAGGAATTGCAATCCTTTTTGGATTGTATTATCCTCGCTCAAAGCGAACAGAAACAATATGTGCTGTTGAGATTGGTAAGTTTGACCACACTTTTAACAGTAAGTTCACCTTACTATGAAATTTATCTTCTTAGGTATGACAGTATCATCAGCCTTAGCATCAGTTTATAGTATCGGTCTTATCGCAATCGACCGGTTTTTGTATATCCTTTATGGACTACGATATCAGCGCTACATTTATCCAAACCGTGCGCGTCTGATGATAGTCTCAGTTTGGCTGCTGGCACTCATCATAGGTTACTTACCGGCAATGGGATATCGTGCCGATACTAAGAATGGCCAAGTGTGTTGGTTTATAATAATCGAACCACCAGAACTTGTCCTTGCAACCACTTCCATTGGACTGATTCCTCTAATTGTCGTAATCGTTCTCTATAGTATTATTTTGCACCATGCACTTCGGAAAATTTCGCAACTTAAGACTGCAGCAAAGAGTAGTGAAGGAGTTAACTCAGGAAATTTACGAATTTTTCGCGGAGGAGTTCGACCCGACTCGTCTGTGCTATCTGTTATCCCAGATACTCAACAAACTAATGGCATAGCTGATCCTGAAGACCTTCCATCGAAATGTTGCGGTTTATTCAAAAGGTGAATACATTCCTTCAAAAGAAAGTGTCAATACTAATTATCATATTCTCAGTAAATCCGCCAAAGTACAAATTACTCCAGTATACAATCCAAGCCGCTGGAAGGCGATTAAAATAGTCGCCCTAACAACAGGATGCTATTTTGTAACTTGGTTTCCGTATTTCGTAGCATCCGCAATACATGTTGTATGCGATTCCAAATCAACACCAAAATTCTGCGATGGACTGCGAGTTGCTATTGCGAGTCCTCTCGCAATTCTGGGCATATCGAACAGCCTGCTGAATCCTATTATCTACGCATGGTGGCACAACGGGTTTCGAGAAGCTCTGAGGAAAATATGCGGAAATTGGTGTGGTCAAGAGCGATTCGCGTGTAATAATGAAAGTTCTTCTGCGAGCCGAAGCACAGGACAAACGCGAATCACATTTTTAAGGCGCAGCAATCAACAGAGCGATGTTGAAATATCCGATAGTGAAGCGAATCCAATTATGAGATCTCGAGTAAAAAGTGCTGACAACTTGCAACCTATTGCGGCGCAAAACTTAAGATATGATTGTAATGTTACAGGAAATGGGCACAAAAGAAATGGAAGTTCTCATGGCCGATTTATAGGCAGTACAAACACAATTAATTCAGTTTGAGTGAAAGGACGAATTTAGTGAAAGTTAGCTAAAATTAAGATAATATGCAACGTATTCAATTAAGGATTCATTAAATGTAAGGAATAAACCAGAAAATATTTTTGAATTAAAGGTAGTTTTTTATTCAATCAATTTGTATATACTTGGATTACTACATACTATAAGAGTATTACAAAATAATTGTCAGTTGATTCATTCGCTCACTTCAAGTCTTCCATTCATGATAGCTTCCATAAATGCTATCCAACTTTTTGTCAACCATTTAAATTCTACAACTATTTCCATTTCAAATCAGCACAAAATACTACATTGGCTGTTTGCAACTGTAATGCTTTTACTTGCTCCACAAATTTGTTTGCTTATGTATTCGGTGTCCTTTATAGGAATGCATGAAACAAGACCATGCAGAATAATATCAACGGCTACACATATGGACTTTTATAAATAGGAAGCCTCAATGCAACCAAAAACTATGCAAGCAAAGTAATGGGTTTAGTTCGTTTCGAACGCTTTAGAGCAGGACTCATTCAACATTATAGAAGATGGTGAACATATGGGGAAACATTTTTTCTGCTACTTTTATGTTTCCATAAAATTGTGTCAGCGTACAAACATAAATACGACACAACTTTTGAAACGGTTCCATTCCGTTAATGTTGTTACAAGTGTTGTCATTCAATTTCATATAGGACTTCAGAATATGGAACACTATAGTGCATGTAGGATTCAAGTTGTGGTTCATACGTTTAGAGCAAAGTATTAATGTTCCTCTCCAAATTATATCTGATATTGCTTGAAACTTCAGCGAGTTGAAGATTATATTAACAACGCAATTTCCAGAAACGCTAGTGCAACCTACGATGTTGAAATTAAAGTCAGGACCCCTCAGCCATGCTGGTTTGTGGACAATAACATATGTTGCATATCTGTCTCTTCAGCAGATAATGATACAAGATTAGTTAAAATATCTATAGAATAGTTTATTATCCTTTGCTATTATAACATAAGCTCCGTGAGCTTAGACTTGACTCCTTGATAAAAAGTCCTCTTCTCGATGATCGATGTTGCCATCCCAACATCTCTCCCCGTTAAGATGGATAATACGGTCCGGTGTACAGGTCGCATAATGTCATAATCCTTATAGTGTTGTGGTAATACTCCTGCATTGATTCGCTGAGTTCGACGAGGTTGCGGATCTTCGGCACATTCGTCTCCCTGCACTATTGCTTGGTCCACTGGTTGTTTTTGGCAGGCTCTTCAGGCTCTAAACTCGGTTGGAACCCAGTCACCACTTCTCTAAGGGTTTGCAGCACAGGGATATCAAGACCATCAAGCAGAATGTTTCTTCCATTATCAAGGAAAGTAAACTACTTTTTGAGTTAGTTTGTATGGACTTTGACTTCGCGATCACAGGACAGACCCTCCGTAAGTGCCAAGTAATTGCCTGCAATGCGCCTTTACACGATAATTGCTGGTGACCATTTCCAGTTGTTGGCGGTGTACGTTTTGATAAGGACGTCTTCGAAAATATGAATTCTCTTCATTTGAATCGGTGGTGTTGATTAAATTGCTGCTCTAAATTCTTGTTACGCTTGCAAGAACGGTCATAATCTGGTTTCAACAAATCTAATTTAGTCTTCATAGTACGACCGGTCATGACCTAGAAAGGTGACTACACTCCAAGGACTGCCGATGGTGTGTAACGAAGCATAGCAAGAACTTGCGCAAAAATCTGATCGGTATTTCTTTCTCCCTTCAGCTTCTTTCATACAGTTTTCAGCGAGTCGACAAGTTTCTCAGCTTGACTGCTTGATAAGGGATGAAAAGGTGCCGTTTTGATGTCATCGATACTGTTTTCTCTGCAGAAACTCTCGAACTCCATAGAAACCAGCTGTGGACCGTTGTCAGAAACCAGTTTATTGCAAAGTCCTTTCCGCGAAAACGCTTCTTCCAGTCGTTCAATTGTCTCTAATTCGTTGGGGATTGCATTTTGCATACCTCTGGCCAGTTGCTGAATGTATCAATAATAATTAAATACCAAAATCCATTTATGGGTCCCGCAAAATCGATATGGATGCGAGACCATGGCCCGTCCGGTCGGCAATTTGGAATTTATTGCGCAGCTTCCACGACTTTTGACCAGCTTGTTGATATTGTCGTCAATAAATGGCAAGTAAACTTTGCTTGGCGCCAACAGTTTCATCCAAGCGACGCCTGGATGGCCTTGATGCAGCTCTTTCAATACTGTCCTCCGATAACAAGCTAGCACAACGATGCGATGTTTATGGACATCGCATCGATGCACCCTTGAATGATAGTGAGTGATTCTCGTCCGGCAAAACATTTCGCAACGTACATATTATCGATCTGCTTCGAAGTTCGTGGCCACCCATTTTGATGCAATCTGCAACTTCCTTCATTGTTTGGCATCTACTGGTTTCTCTTGTTTGAGAACTTCAACTGTTATAGGCAGCATGGTGTACTCACATAGGATCCTCACTTAATCTACCCTCCGGAAAAATCTGAACGTAAGCCGAAAAGCGAACCAAAAGTCCTCGGCAGCAGGTAGGTGGTAAATGCTGACGCGAGGATTGGGGTGAATATAAACATGTGCTTCGATGAGAGATTTCAGGATTACCAGATCTGAAAAAATTAATAATTTTGTAGAAAAACAAATTTATTCTATGCAATATTTGAGGTTTTTGTTAGGACATGGCAATACTACCATGTTCTGAAATGCGTAAAAGAACGCGTGCGTCGGAAATTTTATTTGCTTTTTGTTTTGTTTTTTGAATACCACAGCCCTCGGTTAAGCTGACGTACTCCTGCTCAGCTGGCCGGCCCCTGGTAAAATTCAGAAAGTGTGCAGCACAGAGTAAATGGAAAGTGTGGATACTATGTGAATGTACAATGATATCGACCGCAAATAAAGCTATTGAAGAATTCTCCATCCTATCGATAACAAGATCTTCGTTAGACTTCTCTTGTTTTGCTTTGAGCCGCGAGATAAAGTCTGCATATGCAAAACTTTTCGTGTTAATGTACTTGATTT
This sequence comes from Odontomyia ornata, assembly GCA_963969285.1. Taxonomy (NCBI): domain Eukaryota; kingdom Metazoa; phylum Arthropoda; class Insecta; order Diptera; family Stratiomyidae; genus Odontomyia; species Odontomyia ornata. Next base: position 71,768,223 of record OZ017739.1, read on the forward strand.
GGAAATTGTAAGCAAGTGTCATAAGTGCGTATCATTGTAGACGGCTGGCTGAGTAGACAGGCAAACCTTTCTTTGTACCAAAAGTCGCCAACAACGGCCGATGATCGGTCTGAAGCTCAAACTTGCAACCGTAGATATAACAATGAAACTTGAATAATGCAAATGTCAACGCCAAGGTTTCTCGATGAACTTGTGGGTAGTCTTTTCAGTGCTTGTTAATGCTCGCGCTGAATGCATTATCAGTTGCTTAGTCTTATCCGGCATTTCATGCATAAGAACCGCACCCATACCGTAACTCGATGCGTCTGCAGCGAAGACAATTTTCTTCTTTGGGCCATAGTGTGTTAATACAAGATCCAAGGAAAGTATATTTTTGAGCTTCTTGAACATCTCTTGGTGTAATTGTTTCCACCCGAACTTGACATCTTTATGCAGCAACTCATTCAGCAGTCCACGAAACTCCCTCAGCTGATGAATGAGTTTACCCTACCATATAATGGCCCCAAGGAAAGCTCGCAATTGTTGAACGTCTTTCGGGTCCGGCATTTTGTTCAGAACTTCGATCTTCTCTGAACTCGGTCTCAAACCGTCTTCGTCGATTACGTACCCCAGAAATCCCAATTTATTTTGACCAAATGAATACTTTTCGTTCTTGAGGTAAAACTCGTAGCGTTGAATGCGTCTCAATACTTCAAATCAAATTTCACGATGGTCAACCTCATGAGCCTCTCCCACGATAAATTCATCAATGAAGGGCAATGCATCTTTTGCTCCACTCATCATTGGGTCGACTAGTAGCTGGAAAATGCCTGGAGTGGTTTTAATGCCAGGTTGAAGGTGATCTACTCGGAAGAGGCCACAGTGTGTGTTGATCATCATCATTTTCTTTACTTCATCGTCGAGCTCCCCCTGCAAAAAGGTATCCAAAAGGTCAATCTTACTGAACATCTGATATTGGGACAGTTTTGAGAAGATATCTTCGGGTGTTGGCAGTGGATGCTGGTTCGGTTCAATTGAGTCATTCAAACTCGTTGAATAATCGGCGCAAATTTTTACTCCGCCATCCTTCTTTTTAACGGCAACGATTTTTGCTGCATATCCTGAGTAATTGACGGGGCTAAACACCCCCAATAGATGCAAGCGTTTAAGTTCGTTGGCTTTCGGCCGCTTATTTCGAAAAACTGTTTTGGCACCTTCCTTTAGCTTGAGTGATACCTTCATTTCATTGCATTGCCCCAATGCATTGTTGAAAAGAGGCGAAAATTCCTCTTTTATCTCCTTGCTTAGAAACGGTGCTTTCACTTGCCCAATTGTGCTACAAAATTTATCAATAGGTACGTTCCATAAGCCAAGCGCTCCCATTCAGTCCCTTCCAAGCATAGTCAAATTAAATGCCGAGACGTAGCAGATGCCGCTACACTCTCTACTGTGCAATTTCAATCGTGTATTGAACTTGCTTAGCATCATCACTAGATCTCCCGATGCACTCCAACTGGCCCCTCAAATACGGCTAATGTTAATGATCATAATAGCCTCGCATTGGCCTCAGAGATAATCGTTCAATCAGAACCCGAATCAATTGTTAATTTCAGCTTCATGTTGTCATTCGTGAGCTTGACAAACTTACGCATCGAAGCAGCCATCAATTTAATTTTGAGGATTTTGCGTTCGTTGAAATCTCGTCAGCATCTGGGACGTCGTGCTGATACTGACGTGCAGTATCTTTTTTTGTGTCCGACTCTTTTACAGTCGGGGCAATCTTTCCCTTGGGAAGGAAATTCTCAGTCGAAACGGATGTTGCCACACTTGCGATATGAAAATCGGTGTACTGCATTCTTCTTGCTCCTTCTTCTGGTTGTAGCTTATTGGCGTTCTCCTTCATTTTCCTACGAACTGTCAATATATCACTCTTGGATATGAAATTTTCAGCTTTTTAGTCACTCAGCCGGTTTGCAAGGTTAGCACAATCGTGAAGGTTAAGCTTAGCACTCTCCCGCTGACTCCTGCTGCTTTAATTTTGTCAATAATTTCTCCAAGGCCAATGAGTCTCGTGTTTTATTCAATCCCTGCACGAACATCAAAACCTTGAAGTCGTCAAAACTGCACTTTGCGATTTTGAATTTTTTACACCTTACGTCGACTCGCACAGCATATTCTGAAAAACTCTCATTTACATCTTTCTCAGTCTTCAGACATTTATACTCGTATCTAGGCAAAAATTGTGACTCCTAACGACCAAAAATCCATTTGAGCTCCTTAACAGCGCTTACAAAGGGGATGGTTGCCTTCGTCTGCAGGAGAATAGTGTTGGCGAACCTCTGGTAATCTCATGTTGATAATTTCTCTATACGTAGGTCTACTTTCGTTGAGTTTGTCATTTTGGCAGCTGCCGTCACGAAAATGGACTCATAATGCGGGTACCATAACTCATAACTTCCCAAAGCGTTTGATGCCACCGGAAGTTTGCTATTGCAGTTGCCTTTGTTGCAATTCATTATGGCAGAAAAGTCGGGGTACAATCTCATTCAAAACTTCAATAAGAAGTTGAATGTAAACAAACACAAACCTAATTATTGTGATAGTATATCAATGAAGGATCTCGTGTACACATATATCATACAGGGTTATCCATTTCGTGGTTGGGAAAGTATAACCCTGTTATTTGACATTTGTCGAAATTCAAAGCTTTTTTTTTAGCTGAATGTTTGCCATTTAGAAATATGGATCCTTTAACAGTCAAAAAACGCGTTAAAATTAATAAATTCTATTATAAGTGGTGATTCTACTAAATCAACATTTAGGGCTGTACGCGCCGATTACGGTCGACATAATCGACCTACACAGCAAACAATTTCCAACACAGTGAGAAAATTTGAAGACACTGGATCGGTTATTGATATTGCAAGGCCTGTGCATCAGCGCAATATTCGTTCTGCTGAAAATATCCCTGTCGTTGCTCAAAGTGTGGAGGAAGACCCGAATTTGTCGATTCCTCGACGCGCTCAACATTTGGGCTTGTCTTACGGCTCATTGTGGCGGATTTTGCATTTGGATTAGCATCTCCATCCATACAAAATCCAACTCACTCAAGAACTAAAGCCTCAAGACCATACACAACGCAGAATGTATGCGAATTGGGTGATTGAACAACAAACCATTGATAACGATTTTTCGAACAAAATTTTCTTTAGTGATGAGGCTCATTTTTCGCTCAGTGGTTACGTAAATAAACAGAATCGCCGCATATGGGGCTCTCAAAATCCTCAAGTGATCGCAGAAAGGCCTTTGCGTCCGGAAAAAGTGACCGTTTGGTGTGCATTATGGTCTGGTGGTGTTATTGGCCCGTATTTTTTTGAAAACGATCAAGGAAGAGCAATTCCAGTCAATTCTGACCGCTATGGACGGATGTTAACCGATTATTTTTGGAGAGAAATTGAAGATTATGATCTGGAGAACATGTGGTTCCAACAGGATGGAGCCACAAGCCACACAATACAGCAAGCTAATCGAGCACTTTTGCAAGAGAAATTTCCAGGACGCGTAGTTTCGAAATTGAGTGATGTCAATTGGCCGGCAAGATCCTGCGACTTAACACCTTTGGATTTCTTTTTATGGAACTATGCGAAAAATCGTGTTTACGTGAGCAATCCTCAAAATCTTGAGCAATTGAAAACCAATATTCGTGAAGTTATGGCCGAGATATTGCCGGAAAGTCATTGAAAATTACCTCATAAGGTTTGAGGCCTGTGAGAGGTCCCGTGGAGAACATTTGAATGATGTTGTATTGGACGTATAATGGCAAGGTTTAGCCTTTATATTGAATAAAAAATTTTCCATCTGAATATTTTATGTGTTTTCTTTAGCTTTACTTTCCCAAGCGTAAAATGAATAACACTATTTAAACGTTATCACGCAAATTTCCCGCACAATATTTTTACCGACAAACGACTTACAATCCTGGACATTTTTTTAAGTTTGGGTCTCAAGCTGCAAGCAACACACTTAATCTCGCGCTTATGATGATTTTGATCGGGCCAACCCAAGCACCTCCATCAAAGCGGCAAAATTCTACGCAATTAAAAATTGAATCGGGGACTCGCCAAGATGCGTAATGTTTATTTTGATTGTGCGCCCGAAGTGCGGACGCTGCGCAAATTGACATTTACGGACAACCAACAACGGCAAAGTCCGATAAAGCGAATGAGAGACCTAGGTGCGTACGCGATGAACGCCAGTTGGGGGGTCGCTGATGCAAGCCAGTACCGCAATTGGAAGTTCAATTGCCTCGATGAGGAAAATTAACGGCCCGCCGGTTTGAACTGAGCTAACAAAGAACCTACGAACAAAGGATGGGTCTCCTTAGAGGGACGAAGATCAACAGCGGAGGATCTATAGTACGACGAGGAAAAGGACGAGTATCATAACTAGGATCTCAACGCACGAATTGTAGGCGGTTGGGTGGAATTTCATCACGCCAAGTGACGTAGAATATTGGATCTCTAAGTTTGATGAGTAATTTGCTTGACCAGATTAATGGGTGATGCAACTTAATTCGAGGGGGTCCCAATCAGAAGAATAGAAATAAGAAAAGGTATAGTGGATTTATTGTTCAATTGTAATATGACGAAACAAAGTAATATATTTTACGATTTGTTCTTTTAAACCACAATTGTGTGCATTTGAGCGTTATTATTCTTTATGTGGATTGTTCACTTGGCTTGGATATGTTTCGGTGTTCTGAGTAAGCTTTGAGAGTTTTTAATTCATTTTTTGTCAGGTCTTTACATGGTAAAGACAGCGAAGTGGTCGCTCCGTCCATGACTACTGGGAAAATTACGCTTAGCTGTCAGGGAAGGTTTACAGGAGTATTCAACGGGAAATTTCTCGGGAGATTCAGTGAGATAGTAGTTTTGTTTAGTGAGATAGTAGTTTGGTATAGAACCAAAGAAATAGTGAGAGTGGGGCGGGTGATTCCTATCGGGGAAGCTCCACTTGGTAAGTGAAAAAGAAACTAGTTCCAGCTTTGTGAGGGGTGTTTCCGCGGCCGCGTTTCTCGCTTGGTGGCTGCTGGGGACCAAGGGACAAGCAAATGACGGCTCCTAAAGTAGGGTAGCAATATCCACGTTCTTCAGATGGCACCCAACGACAAAAAAGCAAAGCAGTTTGGCGGAAGTAGAATTATTCTATCTATCCGCGTTCAATACCCTTACACAAAAAAAAATTCAAAAAAAATATGCGTATGGAAGTCGGTGAAAGAAAACAAACCGGTTTCAAAGTGCACTAAAAAGATGGTATAAAATTTATGGAATTGGAGTTTCTCCATTTTGAAAGGTTTGTAATAAGAGCTTATAAATCAGTTGTAATAAAACAAAGGAAAATTGACTTGGCGCCGATTCCTTAAATTTTATTACATCCTTTGTTGTGCATTTTGAAGCCGGTTTTCTTTTCTGTAGTAAAATTTTTTATTGTATGTTTGTATAGATGTACAGATTCTATGCTAAATGATTAGATATGCTGACCAAATTTATGATCAATCACCTCAAAAAATTTACTATCAAGTCTAATACTCATTCTCTTCCCACCATACCTTCACTGTGAAACTAATATTTTACTTTCAATTCATTTTTGGATTATGTTCATCCCGATTTATTTATTCACACTCCATATCTGAAATCACAAGATGATTACACTACCATTCAACCTTAAGACATCTTATCTTCCCTAAGCTAGGCCATGTATGCACATGAGGTACATTCAAACTTTAAATATTTTTGGCAGTTACGAGTATAATGTGAAATTCTAATTACTTTGCTTTGTTTTTTTTTTATATTTTTGGGTCTTTGCTTAGAGATAATTAAAGCATCTGACGAGTAGTATCTAAATCGGATGTATCAGCTCTCGAGAAGGTTATATGGTCATTACCATGCTTTGGTAGCATGTCCATCCATCCAGGTGTCATGGGTTCTGGTTTTGAACCAGTACGTATCATAGCTGAACGGGCTTAAAGCCCGTCCAAAGAGTTGCTTGAAATAGGTCTCGTTGTCGTCAATGGGATTTGAGCTGGGGACCTTTAGCTGACGTGGTGAGTGCTCTAACCACTACAGAGCGCGGACTAAATTACTTTACTTACTTAGAACAATTTACACATTTTACGATGGTGAAATGACTTTGTTAGAATACCCGGCATATTGTAAGACTTCTGTACCGCATATATTCTAAAAAAGAAAACTATATATATATATATATATATATATATATATATATATATATATATATATATATATATATATATATGTATATATATACATATATATATATATATATATATATATATATATATATATATATATATATATATCTCTATATATATATATATATATATATATATAATTCTATATATATATATATATATATATATATATATATATATATATATATAATTCTATATATATATATATATATATATATATATATATATATATATATATATATATATAATTATACATTTCTTGTAAATTTAGCCTAGTGCCTAGTAGCTATGTGTGGTTTTTTGTGAATATCTTGTGAATGCTTCAAATGAAAATGATTTTCCCAAGCCAACTGAAGTGATTTTACAAAAGCTGTTTTTTTATTTGAAGTGATTCCTGTGTCTAACATACTGTTGGTAGGAGTATTTGAGATGGTAAGTATATAAATACTGAACAAAATGATTTTTTATTGCTTACCTAGTTGTAGCAAAAATATGGAATGACCGGTATTCATTAATTAAGTAATGGCCTTCTATAACATTTTCTGTGGATTCTTCTCTCTAATCTGGCGTAATCTCTTGCTGGAGGACAGGTTTGTTTGAATTATTTTATTGAAACACGTTGTTGTATTGATCTGAGCTTCTTTACCCATCATATTATTTTTTAATTATAAATTAAGTTTAGACGTACGGAATTAATATTTTGGCAGGCAAAATTAATTCCGCTGTAGTCGATCCCAAGCCCGATTGACAGAGGAGTAGGGGTTCTTTGGTTTCCCCTACCCCCAGCTACCATGATTCATTTCCTAAATCCCACGAGCAAATGGTTTCGGGCTCACACATTGGATTTACTGGTTCGTCAATTGGGTTTACTAGTTCCTCAATGGGATATTAATTGCCAAGAAATGCCAATAACTGCAAATTTACCAGCAGCTCTGCTACTAAATCCTACTTACGCGTCCTTCGTGGTGACGTAAGAGCGTGAAAGCGAGTCTTCCGCACCTGATGACGATATTAAAAGTAATAACCCTACCGCCGGAATAAAGATAAGGTGATGCACTAACTCTCCATGTCTAAAAATCCTGCATTTTTTCGAAACATGCAACAGAGCTTCGCAATGGATTGAATTTACGGCAACGACCTTTCAACCAAAATAAAGACTATGGCATTGGACTCTAGAATGTCAGATCAATGAACAACCCTGGCGCTGTTAAGACCTTTTATAACAGGCCAGTCTATAAAAGTTAAACATACTGCCAATCCAGGAAAAAAACTCGACGAGAATGATAGTCCCGATATGAGATCGCACACAACATTCAAAAGAGGGAATCCTATTGGAACACCAGAATTTAGAGTCGCATTTATTGAGGATAGGGAGTTTAAATCATATGTTATTGATTTTAAGGCAGTCAATGAACGGTTGTGTGCGATCCGTATATAAGCAAAATTTATCAAAATTTTGCTAAAATACGTACATGCTCCGACCGAAGAAAAGGACAAAGAAACGAAGAAAACGTACAACAATCACCTGAAAAGACTATTCGATTTATTGCCTACAAACGACACAGAAATAGTTCTGGGTGATTTTAATGCGAAGATTGGCAATGAGCTATCTCATCGGGAAAAATATGGGGGGAAAAGCCTCCAAAATGGAACAATTGAAAGTGTCCAGCACCTGATTGACCTCACAAGTGCTTCCCACATAGACGTACGAAATGTGCCGATGAAGTAATGAGACTGATTCCATGAAAACCGTATATTTAAAAATTATTCTACAACTCTGCCATCCCCTTCAAAGTAGTCCCTTTGAGCAGCTATACAACGATTCTAGTGAGTTTTTCATGCATCGCATCTCCTTAAACTCTTCATTCATCGAAACACCTGGGCATAACTAAGAGCACTATCACCATGCACTTTTACAATTTCAACGTACGTTTCCAAAGCTGTTTCGCTCAATCTGGCGCAAAATTTTATCGCAACGCGTCGCTTTTGATTTCATTTCTCCTTTTTTGTGACGAGCACCACCATCACACGTCTACTCAACACGACACAGCAGGCAAACTGAACAAGCTAGAGTGATGATAAATATATCAATAGAGAGGGGAAGGATGCCGGGTAAGGGGAGGGGAATTTCATAAGTTCATCTCAAGTGCAGTAATAAAATTAGTCTCATTACTTAATTGTCACAACTCGTATTCATAAAATTACCTGGGTATCAACGGATGGCAACACACAAAACCAAATCGACCATATTCTGATTCAACAATGTTGGTTTTTGGGCATACAGACATACAAATCAACCAATCGATGTCGTATGTAAAAGGCGCATTTGGCGTCTGTGGCGAAAAATTTCACGGACAACATTGACAACCAGCTAGCTCCCATTCTACCTACTGAAAATAATTACGACCCCGGCAGAACAAACGATCGGGCATCAAGCTCAGCACAAATAAAATGATTGGTTCGATTGTAAGTGCCAGAATGCGATAGACAAAAATAACCAGGCGTACAAGCAATACCTTAGCAGGAACACCAGGACGAGGGAATACAATATGAGAATCTGAGAGGAATTGCGAATAAGATCATTAGAACTAGAATCGAAAATACTATGACAATTAATTCAGGAGCATCGATATAAGTCTAAAGAACAATAACACAAGACAACAAGCAAAAAAATTACTGAAAACATTGACACGTGGTTATTAGCCAAAGACCATGCTCTGCCGTGATGACATCGGCAATATCATCACTGGTGAAAACAAGATTAATGAAAGATGGGCATGATGTTTCAAGGATCTCCTTAACCGTCCGCATAGGTTCAAAATATTGAGAAAAAAGGTATTCTCGGAGAGTTTCCATTGGTCTTCACAGCTCTAGATGAAGTTTGTTCTACCATCAAAGCCCAAAAGAGTAATAAAGTGCCGGGCGTCGATGAAATTCCAGCAGAACTCAATAGATATGGGTGCCGTGGTGTTCAAAAAGTCATTCATAAAGTCATTCAACACATTTGGCAACAAAAACGTATGCAAAACGAGTGAAACCAATCAATTATATTCCCTATTCACAGAAAAGGTGAAAAGCTAAAGTACGAAAACTGTAGAGGCATATCACTGCTTTATACGGCGTACAAAATATTTTCAAAGATCTTACAAAATAAAATCAGATCACACGCCGACAGTATTATTGGGGAGTATCAAGTTGGATTTAGAGATTGTAGATTGACGACATACTAACTATTTATAGCCCTTGGAAAATACTGGTAGTTCAAGATAGTCTTATACCAAATTTTCGTTGACTTTAAGCAAGCATACGACAGTATTGATTGTAGTGTACTGTACCAAATAATGTATTGCTTTGATATGCGAGCCAAATTAGTCAATCTCACCAAAATAACAATGACGGTGACAACCTCCCTTGCCTGCATCAATAATCAACTCAGTGATGCCTTTAACCCAAATATCGGGCTAAAGCAGGAAGATAGGCTGGCCCCATTGCTATTCACGTTGGCTGTATTATATGTCATAAGTAAGCCACCTTTTGATAAAGGAAGAACGTTACTATACAAGTCAGGCCAATTAGGAGCCTTTGTGGGTGATATAAACATTATGTCACAATCATTGACAGCTGCCAAAGAAATTTCCCTGAATTTGACAGTAAAGCAAAACTAGTGTAGGGCTACAAATTGATGAAAATAAAACAAGGCTCATGACTCAGTCGAGGAAAATTATGTCAAACGCCCAAAATATCTCACTCGGGCAGTAAAATATCCAAAATGTGAGCTAATTAGTATATTTGGGCGCCAAATAACAAGAATCAGCAATGAAAGAGACGAAATATGCCGAAAAATACTGCTTGCGAATAAAATATTTAACTGAGTTTTGACGATTTTGAACATCAGCTGGATACACAGGAAAACAAAGCTTCAAGTATGGAAATCTATGTAAAATCTGTGCTATGCTATGAGTTTGAAATAGGACCCTAGCCCAAGCGTCCGCAAACATATTGAGTGCTTTCGAGAGATGGGTCCTAGGGCGAATAATTCGAGTGAAGTTGGACGAGAAACAGTGGCGAATTCAATACAAATATGAGCTGTAAGAGATTTTTGATGAGCCGGAGGTCTCAATAATTGTAAGACTGTGGAAGCTGCAATGGTCTGGCCACATGAATCGTATTGACGAAAAATGGATACCCAAAAAGGTATGCGTTGGAAAAACTGAAGTGCTCAGACCAGTGGGGAAACCGAGAAAACGCTGGTCTGACTCGATCAAGGAAGACATTTCATCGCTGATCGAATTTCGAAACTGTAGGACGTGGTTAATAGACCAAGATTGTTGGAGCTGCTTTTTGAAGGAAGCGAAGGTCCGAGAGGGGATGTAGTGCTACTAAGAAGAAGTGTCTGACTTAAGCTCAGTTTTCTTCTGTTCAGCTGGTAAGTAGCCTTTGGCTCAGGTCAAAACTGCATTTATCAATCTATCAAATCCGGTATCTGATTTATTTTCAATGTGCTCCATTATGAGAAATTATCGTTTCTTTTGCATACACTCGGTGTATTTAGGTGTGTTTGATACAACTGGAACTATGCTCGCACTGTAAATCTTTTCCAAAAGATGAACAATTGTACTACCTTGTTGGACTACGTCAAAAAAGTAAATCTGAGGAGGAAATTCTACCTTTGCCAATTGGAATAGCTTGAAGTCCTCAGTCTACAGCACTACAGCGGTATATCCGCCAGCTTGATCTCATGAGTCGGAAGTTGATCCTCTTTTGAAAAAAGATGGCAACGCTTGAAAGACAATTATGCTTCTTGCAACATATTAATAGCAAGCTCCTCTGACAAGAATGTTTCACCACCATAATCTTCAATTTGTGCAATATTTATGTTTGCTCTGGCTCCTATCAATAATTGCATATCTCGACGGAGTTCTTGAAATCTTTCCGTTTATTTCTATTAATGATTTACGCCTTCATGATACTTTTTCAATTCAGTGCTGTATTTTGTGTTGAGAAATCTCATTTCTACTTCGTCGTCGTCTCCACTAACTATAAACTCTTGTAGCTCAGTTGAAAGTTTTATAGTCCTGATATAAATTTCATAAAGGGTTCTTAAATATTTATGGTCATCTTTTCTATCATCTAATTTAGTTTTTGCACATCATCTAAGTTTGACCTGGTAGATTTTTCAAATGAAGCGGGACATAACCTGATCCGGGCTTGAAAAAACTTTTTTCATTATTTCATAATGGTGACGGCACATCGATACCGACGAAAATATCTTTGCCACCATATGGTGTGTGATACATTTCAAAGCAATTATTTTTTAAATGCATAAGTATACGTTGTACTTGATGCAAATTGTTCGGCAACGGGAAAAACATGTAGGATGCCTGCGTTTTGAAGCATACTTAACTTCCATGAATCGCGGCAGGTGTTTGATTCCATCAAAGCGTACCTCTAGTTTCGGCTGTTGTACGACAGTCCGATGTTTTTTTGTGGTTTGCGTTTGATTTTGCCCGTTTTTCGGTAGCTTCTCAGCTTGTGCTTGCTTGCAGAAAAAGTAGATCAACAGTTTCACTCTCATATTTGATTATGGCTGATGCAACCTTCAGCGTGTAGTACATCAGACCTAAGCTGTTCTTGACAGGTACTCTTTTTTCGTTGCAACACCGTATATATAAATATATATATATATATATATATATATATATATATATATATATATATATATATATATATATATATATATATATATATATATTATCCAGCGGCTAAAAACGCAAACGGTCCACCTCCTAGTTGAGCTTACCACTCAGATCAATTCCGCCCATACATTTGTTGGAATTTCTAACAACGGCTGGCTGTGCCATATCTATTTTATGCTTTGTCTGCTTACACCATCGTTTACAGGTCCCGGCTGGTGCTCTTTCTGTGCATGAGGGTAGCATAGTAACGGCTTTAGTATCTTTCCACTTCAAAACACAAACATTCCCATCGCTTCTCATCCCATTCGCCTCTTTTGAGCTGCTTGTCATTTTTCAATTTTTTGGAAACTTCACCAAACTGGTTACTTATAACTGTCCCTGTGATGAACACGTTCTGTTTTTTTGCGTTCAAATAGTCTGCAAGTCTCAGACTTGTAAAAAATCTGTCCGTGTATAAAACAGAATCTTGATCAATCGTCCGGCACAGCAGTTTGACGATGCTTCCACCTAAACCAATTTTAGTCATGTCCTGTGGAGGTACCGTGTTAGAGCCAACGCAAATGACAAAGTCCAATGCAAGACCGTCCCTCACAGCCCAAACAAAATTTTTCAACTCTAAAGGATCGGGTTTCGACGGCAGATATTGATGAAAGCCACATTCTCCTGAAAATGGTATCATCTGCTCGTCTATGGACATGTGTATTGATCGAGGCAGACTGTGGCACTTTCTATGGATTTTAAATAATAACGGCCTGATTTTCCAGAGTTTGTCTCCATCTTAATTTACTGCAGTGTCTGCGAAATAAATGTGGTTCCAGGGTTTGAAGAAGCGATCGCGCATCAAAGTTTTGCTTATGACGGGCACAGCAAGGTCTCTTCTTAAACGCGATCTCGCTTGGGGGTAATTTAGAGTTTCCATCATGATTTGTACACCAATGCAGTTGATCATTTCTACTTGACTTGTTTTCACCGATCGAAGGTCTCTTTACTGGCCGAATATAAATTTGTTTGATCTGCCACCAACTTCCAAAACTCGAGACTAAAATACTCAAAAAAGGAGTACAGACAACTAACCTCTGAAACTCCTTCACATTGCTGTTTGTCTTTATAAATATACGGACCACGAGGAGTCAGTTGCTTTGTCAGCCAGAATATTCTTAAATAGCTACCCTCAGGTTGTTGCATTATATCATCCTGTTCCTCTTCTGATTCTAACATGGTGATTTCTGCAGCGTCCTTAATCGGCACTAAATCTTTACCATCGTTATCGGAGAAATTGTTATCACTACAATTCAAGAGCTTCACTATCTTGTCATCCGTTAAGAAACATGGCACGATTTCTCCCGAAAAATAGAAAATCGGTCATATTAATAAAAACTATAGTTCAATCCTGAGGTGCACAAGTGTGTACCTTACAAAAAGCACATGATATACTGACGAAAAACTTACCAAATCTAAACTTTTCTACTGATTTTGCAAACTTTTGTCCGATCCGTCTTCAAAACACCAAAAATATAAGAACTTTAACGCTTTCCTGCCGTTTTCGCTTAAAATAAACGTTCACTCATCACCCACTCTCAAAACCGACTGAACAATCAATTCGAATACTATCCTAACGATATTCTTGTTACATGCAATAGCCATCTTCTGCAACTTTTATGCAGTAAAAAAGATCGTAGATGTTCACTTATTTTTTCTTTTTCGTAATGGATGGCTCTGCGAAGAGAAAAGCAACAGTGAAAGCAGGTACACATATGTGTACCCAGAGTCTGAAGAGGTTGATCAAAAAAAGCATATTTTATGAAAAAACATTCAAAACAAGCAGATGATTTAAATACGATTAGTATGCAATATTTCAAACTACACGGAGAAAAATATAAGCAATGAATTTTATTAAAGCATTTAATGAAATTCACTACAGCTCCAAATTTACTCCGGATTTACAAATCCATTACAAAGTCAATAAATATTTTCGTATTTGCAATGAAATGTTGGCCTTTTTATTACGAATTCGGTAATATCATTTTTACTACAATTAAGTGAAAGAATTCATTTCATGCTCTTCTCCCATAAATTGCTGCTTACGCTTGGAAATGTGAAAATTCATTGATTACGTAGTAAAATTCACAACTGATTTCGGATGCAATGAAATTTCACGACATTTGTAGTTAAATATTGATTTCAGACAGTGTATAGTGAAGTTAAGCTTGTGCAGTGCAGACGCTTGATTAAAAGTGCGCAAAAGAATTAATAAATTTAGAAAAGTGTAAGTGTTGAAATCGGGAAAGTGACTATGGATTTCATTGTTGGTGAAAGTGGTGGCGAAAATAACCTAAACATGGAAGAAATGGTGTTCATTTTAGAACCGCAAGAATATACTGACAGTCCAGTATTAAAACTCTTGGGTGAATGGGGACTTCCTGAGATAGAACCCATTTTTCAAGGTAGCTTCACAAATTCTTTCACAGTTCTTACTTCCTATGTTCTGTATTATATAACAGAATACAAAGTCAACGTTGAAACGTTAGTGAACATAACGAGCTCAGATATTGACGCCCTTATTCCCATCGATCTCTTAAATGCTAGAGTTAAATTCAAGGCGAAATTGGCGCAATGGCGCATTAATGAGGTAACTCCAACATTTTCATATAAAAATCGGAAGTACTTGATTTTATGAAGTATTTTCAGGGCTACGCGTCTATTTCTGTTGCTGAAACATTATCCAATCATTCAAGTTTTGCCAAGGATATCAATGGTTGGCTGGGGGAAGTGCATGGGTATTCATCCTCAACTTCGAGATCATCAAGCAATACATGCTTGCGAATCCCTCAATCAGTCGATAATTTGGTACATTTTACTACGTATCCATTTTTGATATTTTTATTGACAAAGATCTTTCCTTAGGATATAGAAGCAGTTTTGCTGCTGTATGCTAGGGGGAAAATGCTACTTCTTGAGTGTAAAGCCAAAAGTCGTCCTTTAAGTTCGTCCCAGAGGAAAGAATTGATCAATATACTGATTGACCATATCATTCACAATGAGATGACATTGGGAGCTAAGCAATGCGAAGTCTTAGCGAACAAAATAACGGAGACTTTTTCATACGAAACAAAGGTTATCTACATAAATTGATAAAAAAATCTTATAGGTAATCAATAACATTTTTTTCAATAGGAAAGTTATTTTATTAAAAGTGGCACAGGTGGTAGAACAAGAGGGCCTATTTACACCTCGTATAATAATAAAACAAAATATTTAAGAAAAAAAGGTCTGTTTAAACTAAACGCACGACAAAGCAGTCTCAGTAGTGATGAGTCTCCATCATTATTGGCTTCGCCACCACTTTCTCCAATGGAATCGAAGGATCGTAAGTCGTTATTTAAAACTAATGCATTTAATACATAAATAATTTTTTTAGATATTATCGAAAAAAACTGGCTAAAGCATAACAGTCAACCTTGGGAAATTTTCGAAAACAAATGGAAGAACACGTATTTCATAAGAAGGGCGGACATATTATCAAAGGCTCCCTCTGATGTTTTCATGGAATGGCCGCAATTAACTCAATCTAACGCTTTACGTCTGGTAACAAATCAAACCAAACTTATAATATCCATTTACATAATTTATTGATTTTAGGTTGATCTAGATTTCATTGAATTGTATAGCGAAGAAAAGTCGATAGCCTTGAAGGAAAAGTGGCAATTTTTTTCTGACGCTTTTGTTAAGCTTTTGGGTCCAGACAAAAGTTGTAACGCAGCTGTTAATGATATTACACAAAAGTTAGAAGACACTGCCTTATCAAAAAGTACGTAGTTTATTGTAAATTTCTATATGTTATAATTCACTAAATATGTTTAATTTTTTACAGATGATAAAGACGTCCTGATTTTCGAATTATTGCATTATAAGCTTCAGTCATTCCAAAAAATTAAAGTAAAGTGTTCGGACCAGAAAGGAAGGTACTGGCATCCTTCAATCAAGGACTCAGTTGATAGCTGCCTTCTGGAGGTTCAAAATCAAGCGGATATTCTTATTAAGTATAGGAGTTTGCAGGAAAAGTTCCAAGGTCTAGGTCTATCCGTTCAACCGTTGATTGTCATAGGTCAAGAAAAGTATTATATTGTTTTCGACTCTTTGATGCATAAGGTTGAAAATTTTTTGGCAGCTGTTGACTCAATTTTTAAGTTCATTTATGTTTTAAATATAAAATATCCGCTGCAAAGCGTTAACGTGTGGAATTTTATCCAGCAATACTTTTATGACATCAGATGCGAAAATATTAGCACATCTGCGACCGCACTTATAAATGAATTAAAGTATGAAAACTAATGGTCATTTTTTTTTTGAAGAACTGAATTTAGAAACTAAAATAATGTTTACTTGTTTTGTTTGCGAAGACAAATTTTTATTTTTGCACAGCTACTTTAGTCATTTCAAAATTTTTCATAAATATGATCTTTTGGTTGATTATAATTGTAAAGAAGGAAATTGCCCTCAAAAATTTTCAACTTTTGGCAAATTAAAGAGACATTTACAATGTGTTCACAGTAACAAGAAAATTGAAAATCAAACTCAAACAAATCCTTTAAGAAAAAAATGTAACACAAGTTTACTTATCTCGCAACACTCAATTTTGCTTGACGAAAAAGGCTGTACTGAGCAACCAAATAACATGATAAATCAATTATTATTTGATAACCAACAATATTTTAATGAAAGTCAATCGACAAAAACTTCTACTGAAGTTCTTCAAGTTGCTGCTTTGAAATTCATATTATCTTTAATTAATAATGACTTCATGAGTCGCAAAACAACCTTTGAAATCATCGAAAATATATGTACAAAGATTTTGTATCCAATGACAAGCATTTTAGAAGCAACTGAGCCTATTGTTGCTGTCAGAGTTATTAAAGAGTTCTGCAAAGAGGGCTTTTCCAAATTTGACACGGAATATAAATTAATTAAATATTTAGAAGAACAAAAGCTTTTCAAACGACCTAAAAATGTTACCATTTCTTCTGAGATCCAACCAGTTATTGAAGCTGGCACTCCAATCCTAAACTACTCGAAAATAAAAGCGACTATTTTATCCATACCAATTTTCATCAAAAATTATTTTGAAATGCCAAATTTGTTAGATGAAACATTGAAACGTACCCAGTTCTTTTCAAATTCGGAGCAAACAGATATAGCTAATTTTGCCGGAGCATCCATTTGGAAAAACCTTAGTGCCAAACATTCTAAAGAAAATAAAACCACTATACCTTATTTTTTGTATAATGATGATTTTGATCCAGGAAATTCTTTGGGCTCACATGCAGGTGCTCAATCGATTTCTGCTTTTTACCTAAATTTTCCAACGATTCCGAAACACAAATTTTCTACATTACAGAACATAATTCCTGTTATGTTAGTGAAATCTTCTAGCATGAAGAAATATGAATTGGAAGATGTTTTGCATTATCTCTTCGAAATTCTTCTTGATTTAGAAGTAAACGGCTTAGTCATCAAATGCGGAAATGTTGAAAAAAAGTCTATTTCGTTTTAGGTCTTATAACAGGAGATAACTTGGGGCTTAACTCAATTTTAGGATTTTCTCGTTCTTTTTCATCTTCTTATTTTTGTCGTATTTGCAGGTGTTCTAAATCTGAAACCCGAGTTTTGGCTGAAGAAGTTGATGAAAAATTGAGAAATAAAATCAATTATAACAATGACATAGCATTAAAAAACCCCTCCCGAACTGGCGTCGTTTCTACTTGTATATTTAATAATCTGTCATCTTTCCATTCAGCTGAAAATTTTAGCGTAGATATTATGCACGATCTCTTTGAAGGCGTTCTAAAAAATGACATGAGCTTTATAATTCTCTATTTTGTAGAACAAATTAAATGTTTTTCCCTGGAAGAACTCAATGACAGAAAAAAATTATTTGATTATGGCTCCATTGATTGCCGCAATATTTCACCTCCTATCAAATTAGAGACGCTGCATTCACGAAGTCTTAAGATGACTGCAAGCGAAACTTGGTGCTTTGTCCATTTTTTTGGCCTTATGGTAGATGATCTTGTCCCTGAAGCTAATAACGTATGGGTATATTTTAAACGTTTGCAAAAGCTCTTAGATCTTTGCTTAAAATCTAACTTCAGTCCTCTAGACCTACAAGAACTTGAAAACGAAATATCATTCCATAATCGAACTTTCTGCCAACTTTTCAAACAGCCTCTTAAACCTAAAGCGCATTTACTAACACATTATCCAACAGTCATTAAGAAGTGCGGTCCTTTAAAAATGATGTGGAGTATGCAAAATGAAGGAAAACACAAAGAATTAAAAAAGTATGTTTCATCGAACGCTTCGCGTGTAAACTTATGTTATTCATTAGGTATTAAGCTATCATTGAAACTTGTACATTTATTTTATAATAACGAAACTGAAAAAGAAATTAAGGTAAACAAAACTTGTTCAATCAATATTACAAACAAAACTTACTTCAATGCTTTGGAAGGATTTGGAATTAATGTATCAAATATGCACGTTATTGAAAGCCTAGACTACAAGGGGACTACATATAAACGGAACTACTTCCTTCTGAAAGAAGCTAATGAAAACATTATATATAAAATTCTTGATATTACATTCTATGAAGATTGTTTGATGATAATATCCAACAAATTCAAGGTAGAACACAACGATCACTTCAATGCTTTATTATTACAAAATGATCTCTATCAATTTAGTTTTAACAATATTGATGAATTTTCTTTTTACCCAACAACTGCACATAAAGTTGCTTCTGGAGACACTTTCCTTAAATTTAAGACTATGTAATATTGCGTTTTATCAAATTCAAGCAGGAATAATTATTATGTTACGACATATACCTATAAATAAATTGTTAAAAATGCAATTTTGTCGTTTTTATATAATTTGGAATCAATTTATGTTTCACAACTATTTTTAATAAATATATACAACATCTAAGCAGGTGAAATTTATTACACTTCATTGAACTTGCAATGAAATTCAACACAATGCAACAGTAAATGTTATTGTTATAAGTGCTGAGTGTAATAATTCTTCACATGAAGATGCTAATAGATTTTATTTCAGATACAGTAGATTTTTTTACATGGCTTGTAATAAGTTTCACGACAGTTGCAATAGGGTTAAAAATCATTGCAGTTCCAATAAGACTCACTGATTTTTTATAAAATTTCACAGCACTTTTCTCTCCGTGTACTCGTATGTTGTAAATTTCCAAAAATCAGACTTAAAAAATTTGAAGTAGCAGGAGAGTTCTCCTGCCAAAAAGGTATTGTAAAACAATTAGTAAATCAAACAATATATTCTGCCTAGGTATCAAAACTTGGCTAATATACAGATTCCATAAATTGAGTTCGAAGAATTATTATGGTTATTATATTTTTTATATTCGCCGCCATTTTGTTTCAAGTGTTTTGACTCCGTCACTTGATTAGTCATGATAATACATCAATATTAAAAACCATTTCTAAAATTTTTATCAAAATTCCTACATATTTATAGTGTCTAGGTCCGTTGCAAACGTGTATTTCCCTAGGATCACGTGTTAATGTTGTTGTAATCGTTAAATATTCAATCGGTTATAACTTAGCTGTTTATTTTTCGATAATTATGAAATTTTCAGGACACATACGATTGCTTTCAAAAAATTTAAATTGTAGGTTTTGGGAAATTTAAGAATTCCATTTTGATTTTATAGGCAAAAACGTAAAATTTATAATATGTACTATTATTAACAAAGTTGATCGAATTTCGACTTCTTAGGTATTTGTTGCCCTTGTACTCCTAAAGTCACACCTTTGTGATTTTTTTTCAGATTTTCCGGGTCAAAGGTGTCCAATCGCGAGGGGGGGGGGACAAAAAATTTCGTACATTTCCCTTTCCCCTGCACCCCTTAAGGCAAACCTCGTCATTTCAAGACCTATTTTGAAAAGTTCTCATCAAGGCCTTTCATTTGATACCCACATTGTCTACATGCAATGAAACTTTGGGGGGGGGGGGGGGCATTCCCCTATATGGGGAGGCCCCGCTTAAACACCATAAAAATTTTTTCTCGTGATGAAACTTTGAAGAGGGCATCACTTTACACCTACTTACAAAATTTTGTGTTTCTAGCTTATTTAGTTTGCGAGAAAAAGTGGTGTGACACACGGACGGACGGACAGACGGACAGACGGACAGACAGGACGCGATTTTAGTAGGGTATTGTAAAATTATTTTACAATACCCTAAAAATGATATTTAAGTGATGGGATTATTTCAATTTGATCACTATCTCGACCCATTTTTCATTAATCAGAATATTTTAATTTTCAATTGGTGGTTATTTGGTGCGGTGCATGTTTTATTGTTTGTTCGTTTGTTGTATTTAAATTAAGAGTGATTTCAATGATTTTAGTATGGTTTGGAGTAATTGGCCCCCTATTTCCTCTTTTGAAAAAGAGCAAAAATTAAATATTAACTGTTAACTACTATCATTTTTTGTGCCAAAAGCAAGAAAACATTCTATGTTCGATAACTTCGTGTAACTTCTATTAAAACTATGATCCCAAAGATTAACATTTTCAATTGATTGAAATTAGTAGGAAATCAATATCCTTACATATTGAATAAATTTCAAAAATAAATAATTGCTGTTCAAATCAAATCAAAGCCTCATAATGTTATTGGAGACAATTTAAGAAGTCTTTAAATATGCTACGTTCCAGTAAAAGTGTTATGCAAATAAATATTGAAAAGATAATAGGGAAAATAAATGCCAATTGATTTTTAAATGTTTTTAATGAATTAACATATTTTCTGAAATTGTTTTCTTATTTTTTTCAGTAGTAATAAAAATATTATTTATGCCGTTGATAACTAAAACTAACTGATAAGAATTTTTAAAAACTAGTAAAAACTAATGCAAAATGGGTAAGTGAATGCGTAACATTTATTAATAAATTGTTTGAATAATCTTAGAATAAAAATGAATTGTTAAACGATAAAACTAGGTCTTCTCATTTCGGGAATTTCGTGCAGGTATGGGACCCGCCATGGTGGTTGGACACTCCTCTTCTGAGCTAGCCATCGGGCTGTAGCTCCTTTCTTCTTTGAAGTTCCAGGGGCTCTTGCTGAGTAGAGTCGCCTTCCGCACAAGTATTTCATTTATGTTAAATTTTTATATCATTCCATTTTATTAAAATTTTAATATAAATCTTAAAAATTCACATAAATTGTTTTACATGAATTTTTTATGTAAATTTAAAATAAATGGCCATGTCTACAATGGATCTTGATCCGGATGGGAGGTCCGGGGGGCACCGCTTCCAACTTGATGCCTCACTCTTAGTTAGGGGTCGTAAGTGTTTGGAGAGTAAGGGCAAAATTGTCTTGCGTCCCACGCGCGTTAATCAAGCATAGTTAGTTGCGCTTCTCTAGTTCATCCGTTCGGTAGGTTAACTCGACCTCGACACCGCCGAACCGATATATTTCTATCGACCAATTGAATTCAAAATGTTTTTGTGATGGGCCCTTGTGCTGGGGAAAAAAGAACCCACCTCACGACACCGCGACGCTAGCCTACAAGTGCATTCACGCATCCTCAGACATGGCGAATTCTGGGGAGCACTAATATCTTCGCTCACTGATGGAGCAGACCATCGCTGCAGTCCTTTACGGATATGAGCATCCTTAAAATAATACAAAGATAAGTGCAACTAGTGCTTGAAATTAATACAACGTGAAATGCTTTTACGACACCGACCTTCAATATACGAGTAAACATATCGTTTGCTTGAAATGCTACCCAAACCAGCTCATGATGTAGTGTTAATAATTTACCACACTGGAAATTTCTTTCCATAGCTATCAGAAAAATCTGCAACGAAGCCATTAAATAGAAGTTTAAAAATATTGCACGAGTTCCATTACCAATCATAATAGTTTTCCAACTATAGATACCATTAAACTGAATCCTCGTCCTTGACTGGAAACTTCGCGGTACGACAATTTAATCTTTAGAACTGGTGTCTTTATAATCGTCCTTGCTATGAACGTTACTTACGAGTACACTCCATCATAACTATGGAATTATGCACGGAAAAGTTTTATAAAGGAGTGAATGCTTTGAAGTTTGTATGTATAAAATATCCTTGCATATGTACGCGCTGTGGAATGTATGGAGGAATGAGGAAGAGGTTTATATCAGAGGCGGAAATAGGGATGGAATTGTCATGTAAGTTATGAGTCGTTTCTTCTATTTACATATATACAAAAACAAAAACGGTGGCAAGTTTAACAAGCCGAAATTTGATTTTGGAAAGACAGTAAGTAAGCCATCACTACTTCTTTTGAATTAACATACCATAATGGAGTTTATTATCAAGTAGATTTTCTTGAAAGCATGAAATGCTGAAAGTTTTCCTCATGTTTATGTAGGTTAAACAAAACAAGGAAATCAAAAAAGTCTGTTGTCGACTTTGTGTCGTTTGCGTGAAGTATAATATTTTGGGCTCAAGTATGAATCAAATTGATATAATTTTAATGAATTTCATATTCATTAACCAACTTCTAAAGGAAAGAACGTTATCAGTTTCGTGAATATATATTTTTTATTACGTTTTTTTAATGAATTGATAGACGAGGCGTGTTTTCGGCAATGTATATGACTTACTTACTGGTATGAAGTTTTATCTAGTATCTCAGCTCTGAAGTGTAATGTTCAACTATTCTGCATCTACAAACATTAGCTATTGCTTTTTATTTTGATTGGTGATTGTGATATCAAAGTGCTAATTACTAGAAGGCAATTAATCTTGAAAGAGCTATGCTAAAGATAGGATAACCTTGCCACAACCACGAATGCACCGCAGTTGCAGGCAATTTAATATTTGGCTAAAAATTGTTTTTTTGTAAAATCCGGAAGACGGCTAGCACTTGGACGACAAATTCGACGTCTGCAATCCATAGTGTCTAGATGTATTTTTAGTCGATGCTGTTATTAATTTTGATGCTACATTTAGCATTTGTTGCACACAGACGTATTTTGAAAAGCTTCTGTCATTCGTTTTTTAAAAATTCAGTAGGAAATTATTTTTGTTAAATTGAAAAAACATCATATTGTCGAATTATTTGAGAATTCATCAAATATCTGAATTTTTACTAGTAAAGAAGTTCCGAGAAGCGGAAAGAAGACTTTCAAGGGGCAGTCCCGTTTGATGAATATTGCCTCAAATCTTGCTACCAAGGGAACGAGATGGAGGAGCCTGATGGCTTCAGCTATCAAATAGAAGTATAATGCCCATCGCTAGCAATGACGGGCGAGAGACTGTTATAAAGAAGATTCGAAGAAGAGTAAAACGAAGGAAAAACCAAATTGAAAATTTCATTAGTGATCGAAATCGAAGAAATAGTTAATCTTAATGACAACATGGACAAGATCCAGAAAGAAAATGAAGAATTAAAACTAAGGATCCATTCGTTATTCAATCTTCGCATTTAAAACAGCCACTATTTTGTTTTACGATTACTGATACCACTAGCTGAACCGATTCTCAAAGATATTCATGACACCTGTCCTTCCTGAAATTTTCATGCAAATCCTAGCAAAACTGTAGTGTCTGAGTCGGTAAAAAGTGCATATTGTTCCATAGCCATATGTTTCCATGCTAATACAGCGCATATTGTTCCATAGTAATACAGGAAAATTCAAATCACTATAACTTCATTAAATACCATTCGATCTTTATGAAACTTTCAGGACAGACTAATTTTATATATAGTCATAAGTGTACTGAATTTCATTGAATTTAAGGGTACTGTTAAGATTTTATTCAAGAAAACATAAAATTGATAAATCATACTATTACTAACAAAGTTGAGTGAATTGCGACTTCTCACGTGTTTGTTGTTGTTGTACTTACTAAGGCCTACATTCCTGATTTTTTTCAGATTTTTCGGATCACAGGTGTCCAATCGCGAGGGGGGGACACAAATTGTTCGTGTATTTCCCCTCCCTGTGCGCCCCTCGAAGCAAACTTTGCCAAACTAAGACCTGTTTTGAAAAGTTCTCATCAAGACCTTACATTTGATACCCATATCGGCTACATTCAATGAAATTTTTTTTTCGGGGGGTCACTCTCCTATATGGGGAGACCCCCTTAAATACCTTATAAAATTTTTTTGTAGTTGAACTTTGAAGAGATCACCACTTTACACCTACGTACAAAATTTGATGCTTCTAGCTTAAGTAGTTTCCGAGAAAAACTGCTGTGACACACGGACGGACGGACGGACAGACGGACGGATGGACAGACAGACGGACAGACTGGTCGCGAAACTAGTAGGGTTTTGTAAAATTATTTTACAAAACCCTAAAAAACCCACAGCTAAATTTAACATCTTTCGAATAACATGAAGAACCATTCAACTTACGCCCCGGTACTAGTAGGAGTGCGAATAATTCAAATAATCGCTACGGATCGTCTTTCGTCGAATTTAAGGGTACCGTTAAGATTTTATTCAAGAAAACATAAAATCGATAAATCA